>CAEGAF010054533.1:0-14525 GCA_903067075.1 Micropoecilia bifurca | reverse complement strand
AAAGACCAACAGTTTTTGACCGTCATATCCAAAAACATTTCATTACCGTAGAAATTACATGGAACTACCGTAAGTCGAAACTGCAAAAAAAGTCAGTAAATTTACGGTAGAAAATTGTGAAATACCAACAGTTACTGACCGTAATATCCAAAGCATTATACTGCCATAGAAAATACGTGGAATTATCATAACTCAATAAACATATATCCTAAGTAATTTTGACAGTCATGAATGTAGAAAATACAGAAATATATTGTAAAAATATAAGTAATTGTAAAGTTCATATAAAAATATTGTAATATAGCCAGCAGTTAATTAACCTAAACTTAACAGTACTAATCAGTAAACTTATATCTACAAACCTGACTCTCAACTTGTCTTAAATTTTTATCTAACTCCCAGTATTTTAACATGGTTACACAATCTATTTTTATGATACTGTTCCTTTACTGGGCCAACTGGACCAGTTATTATCTCCAAATATGATTAATGGTGTGCAAGTGTGGTCCACAGCAGCGTATTGTTACGTGTTTAATATCTTAACCTCTTTGTAAGCTTGCTTTTCTTCTTCTTTTTTTTTGTTTGCTTTCATTCAAACGTGTCCCTTGCTGATAGTCTAGCTGCTTTGTTTGCAGTAAACACTGCATTTCACACATATAATTGCCATCTGCTTTATCGCCTTCTCTCTATCGCCTCGCCGTCTTTGGGGATTCGGTGAACCCGCTTGTTTTAAAGGAACAGCCTGAAACTATAAAGATGTATCAAAATATCCCAGGATTCAAATGGTACGACAGCTGTTTTCCGTTTTCCGATGCTGAAATATTTGGGCTCTCGGCAGAGGTGGCTCAAGGTTAAACGGGGCCTCGAGAAATTTTTATTTTCGGCCCCCTTTGAAATGTTTTCACGCCTCATTATTTTTTGAGTTCTTGATTAACGGCAACTGGTCGGCCAACAATTGATTAAACTTCACTCTATTATGGTTCAGCTGGTTTATATCATCAATTAGAAATACAACAATTAAGATGAAGCACACATTTTTATTTTCTGTTTATACTTAATGTTACTTTTATAAATGCTCTCCTGACCTTAGAGGGAAAAGATGTGACTTAATTTCCACCTTGTTTGTTAGCTCAATGAGGAAAACAAAATTTGAGGTCTGGTAATGTTTTCTACCTGCGGTTGACATGGCTTCATCAGCACTGCATCGCTACTTCTGCTGCTAAAGTTCAGGGAAATTAAAAACTATGAAAATGGGTAATTTCTTCAAACTTATACCAGAATGTGACTCTTTATGAGGTCTGAGCTTTTTAACTCAGAAATACTGAACTACACCAGTGAGTTCAGTATTTAAAGAGAAAACTTAGACCTAGAATAATAAGAAGAAGCATGTTCTGGTGTTTATTGAAGAGTTAATATATGACTTACCAATTGGCCAAAAAATCTGAGATAAAATCTGCAACAAACATAAAGAGTTATTTCACACTAATCTTTTTTTTTTTTACTAATAGTTACGGTGGGAATGAAATAAAACATTCCCCCAACCCACACAAGATTCTTATTCTGATTAATTGAATGAACAAACTCCTTCATCAATAATATGTAGGTTCAAATACCAGGGAAGCAATGTAAATGTTTTTTGTTAGTTTTTTTTCTCCCAAATAAACACCAGATTCTACAAATTTCAAGTTCTGCTCTAAAGAATCTCTGTACAGTGTTGGACAATGCATATTGGGGTCTAATCAATTCAAATATTTTAGATTTGAGATATTCCTTTGAAATTTCTGCAATTGACCTTTTACTCCAGCACCGAATCAGAACCAACTCCCTCCCTGCCCCCAGACTGTGGGTCCGGGCGATTAGCATGTTTTTTTGGGGGAGGTTTTCCATCTCATAGTTCAAATTATGAATAAGAAAGGGCATAAATGATTCACTTTACAGAAGCAAATTTCCCATTCCATCAAAAGAGCTAATACATGAGATCAGAGAAAAAAATTACATATGTGACAAAGAGACAGAAGCTCACGAGTCACTAAGACAGAGAACAAATTAATTTCAGTCGTTTATTAACTCAGTAGTTGATACCTCGAGGTACTTTACAAAACAAGTCGAATTCATTGCAAATTATTTATTTATTGATAACCATTAGACTCCCTCTAGAGATCAGGAGTTTAGGAAAGTATGGCACAGCTGGGAGCAATCAAGGTGTAGATGGGACAACACAGAGACTCAACTGAACACAGAAACCTAAATAAACACACAGAAAACCCAAATCCTCACAATTTCACCATAATCCCAAAGAAAATCAGTTGATTGGAGCTGAAGAGGAGAGCGCATGAGAGAGGACAGAGTACGATGGATAATCTCTGTTTGTACGGTCCAATCCTTCAGAGAAACACAGTGCGTAGTGCCAGAACACGGTTATACAAACCGATAAAAGAAAAAAGTGGCAACACTTTCTCCACCAACAATTATGTTTAAAATGTTATTTTTCTTAGTACGTAGTATTTCCCCTATTGAAGAAATGTTCTCCAAAGATTAGATTTTTAACTTCTAAAAAAACATGCAATAAATGAATTCACTTTGAGAGTTTTTGCTCGTTTTTAAGCACTGTAAATATAAACTCAACCAACATATTTACATAATAAAGAAAATACTAAGTAGTAACAGTAAAGACGGATTCAAAGAAACGAGAATGAGACGCGGATCATCTAATTTTTTAGGCAGAAAAGGGTGTAATACTCCACGTCGGCCTCTAGAGGACAGTGTACAACAGTTTACAAAGGTGATGAGACACAAAGAAAAACGAGCTTCCAGTAAACACCTGTATCTACCTTTACTGACTGAATAACTACACCTGCGCGCGCGCACACTCACACTCACACTCGCTCGCGCGCGCACGCACACACACACATACGCATCGTGTAGTATAGGAAGTTTTTACAGGAGCATTTTGTGAGGAGTGGGAGACTTAGTGAGGCAACATGACAAGTATCAAAGAGAGGAAAAACATCACACAGACTGTTGTCATAACAACATATTGCAATGAACGCCAAGCACCATCTGCTCCGAGATTTTTTTGAGACGCATCAAGAGGACGAGTCGATGGATAATTATTTCCCAGGAATAAGAATTAGACCCAGTGGTTGAAGCGCTGCTGCTCTTGAAATCCCGCGACGAAATCTGTGTGCTGCGGTCTCAGTTTTGAGAAGTTCGGGGGAAGCGTTTGATTTCTTTTGTCGCGTCGCATTGAGGTCAGATAGTAGCCGCATAGAGAAAACGAACAAAAACAGGAAGTCGTTCTTAACTTGCACGGTTTATTTCACATGAACTAATAACGGGAATTGAAAGTAACTCTAAGAGCCGAGGGGATCGGGGGGGGGGGGAGTTATTTTATTGCTCAATGTTCTTTTGGGCCAAACGTCCTAATTTATGGCTGTTAGCCGTCGAAACTCAAATTAATCACGCGCATTAATCTGCATTCAATCCTGGCGCGGGCTGACCTTGAGCGTTTCACCTGAAGTGTGCGCTCTGCATCCATTAAGTCGACGCGATGTAAAACCATCTCACAGCATCAGCGTGAAGTGTCTTTTACCACCGTCTTATTTCCTGTTTATATGGCAACTGCCTCAACATCCTGTTTTTAATTACTTCTCTCCGGCAGCAGATGCTTCTCGCAGCAACCTGCTGTGGATTACTCCCCTGAGAACTAATGTGCTGTGACAGACCCCACTTTTCCAATCAATAACTCGCCCTAAATCTGCCATCTCTCTGCCTGCCAAACACACTCCCACTTCTAATGGCACATCATTTTCTTTAAGGGGGTGTAATTGCGTGCTGTGGAAAAGCTGCAGCCTCTCTATCTGTGTGTGTGTGTGTTTTTTTATTTTCTTCTTCTTTTTCTCTGTTCCGACCACGCTCATACTGTAAAAGTGCAGAGGCTAGAGCACACAGGAAGTGATGAGGGGCTTTACACAGCATGCAGTCTCGCCACCCCTGCCATCACATCTGACAGACTCACTCACTTCCCTGTTTTGACTGTAACAGTTGAGACATTTCGACAAAAAGAAGTCACTTTCACTTCACAAACCTGTTGACGTGAACGTGTCAGGATGTTTGTTTGATTCACGCGGTAAGTTCAGGTTTTTTGGTTTGTTTTCGCCCAAGTGGCCTCGGTCTTGCTGCTTTTATCCACATTTAGGTTGATGATGGGGCAGATTAATGGGAGACGTAGTTTATAGTACGTCTTCAATGTGTCTTCTCTTGCAGATTTAAATTACACATGGTTTTATGCGTACATCTATAATTCTCTCGCCTTTTCATCACTTATTTAGTATCAGGCCATATAAATTGTGTAGTTCAATTCAGAAAAGGGCCAAAGAGCGTATATGGGTAGGGGGGGAGTAAAAGTTATCTTGATCAAGAAACTTTCCTGAGTCTGTGTTACTCATAGTTTAAAGTGAATCTGTGTGTTTATTTGTTTTCTTTGTATTTTGGTTGATTTCTTTTCTAATTATAATTTTGTTGTAGTTAGTGGTAGTCTTTCTTAAAGTATATGAAAATAATTATAAAGACTGACGGTCACGTTCTTCTGCAAATCTAAAAAAATAAAACAAAACCCACAGAATTTCCATTTTTAGGGGCGGCAACTTTCTATTTCAATCACTGTGGGATTTTTTGTTCTTTTTTTGTTCCTGCACAAGAGAAACACTGACTAAACTCAGAGAGAAAATGTCTTATTAACTTTTTTCTTTCAAATTTGTTTTGTAGATTTGACCAATTTGATATCTAAGGCCAGCATAAGTAAGTTGAAATCCCTTTTCTTCTTCTTTTCCTTTGTTTCAACTGGTACTGACTGAAGAAGACCCTCTTGACATTCACTGAAATCTTTTGCTGAACAAATTCTCTGTCAGATTTAAGGACCATTCAACAAAGGCTATTATTAAAAAACATATTTATGTAAATGATCTAAATACTGTCCTAGTCCAAACTGACCAGAAGCTCTAAAAGCATTGCTTTCTCTTCTGAACCTGAGAAGAGTTTAACTGCATGAGAACTTCACTGCTCTCTCTTTTTAAAACATTGAACTCAGTGTTTATTATTTCCAAAGGTATCAGTCCACATGAACACAAACCACAGGAAAGTTCTGACCCATCTAAAATAAGATCTGGTTAATAAGAAATTGCTAGTGCTTTTTATACATGCACATTATACTATACACTATTCACTTATTTATTAAAAAAGATAAACCTGCATGCCTCTGAATATTTTGTCTATGTAGACATTTCTTCGCCTAATAGTGTTACAAGGCCTTTAGGGTTGAAAACAAAACCGCTCTAATTTGTATACTTCACCTGTTCTTGGCAATATAAGTCAATATCAACAATGTTAGAATTAATAGGATTATGTGTGTGAGGGGAAAAAAAACAATGACAATTAATATCAAGAGAGTCATAAGAGAGAGAGAAACATGTGAAGTACAAAAAGCTTTAACAAAAAGCTCCATTATTGTTCTGGTTTCCTGCACAGGCAGGTGAAAAGAAGGCGTCTGTGTGTCTCAACAAGAAGTTTCTATGCATGGCTGAAGTAGTGCTAGGCTGTAGATTCATCTGAAATATTTGCTGCCCATGTTACTCTTTTATCTCAGTCATACAGAATTATTTCTTTGGTTAGCAGAAACAGAATCAGTTCAAAGCCAGATGGATGCCTTTACGCTGTAGAGACTATTCCTTAAAATGATTTGCATTTGCCCCAAAAAGCAGCATGCAGAGGGAGTGTACAGACTTGGTGTTTGTGCCCTGTGTTTTCGGTTGCTACAAGGCCCTGAACAGGAATTTCTACTGAAAAAATACAGCCTGCTCTTAAAGGAATGGCCCAGATTATTTGAAGCAAAGTTCTGTGTAGCTATGGCCAATAATAGTTCCTCACCAGTGCTAAGGATAAATACATTTACCTCAACAAAATCCTGGAGAGGATGTCAAACAGCTAGTCAACAGGGTCCTTAGCTTAGCTGATAATAGGCATTATAAAGCAACTCAAACTGAACAGAAATACATCTGTAACTCTATATTGGGCATTTTCTGTTTTCTCAGCAGAACAGCACCATTTTTTCCCACTGATGTTATATTGGAGGGTGCTGCCGACTGTATTAATCTGCTCTGGCCAGCTGATAATGAGTCCACTGGGTTAATTTCCAAACAGCTCTTGGTAGACTTGCAACAGACCGACCAGGTGGATTCATACAGTCGCCAGTGAAGTAAAACTGATGTTGTTTGGCTGAGGAAGCAGCAACATGCTTCACTATAGCCTCTTGCAAACATGGAACCCTCAATAGGCGCCAACTAGTGTTTTATTTCAGAGATATAAACTGTTTCTGATTGATTTATTTTATATTGAAAAACATTTTTAATATTGCTCCACTCTCCAGTTTAATATTATCAGACCTTTTTACTGTTACTGATTACTTAACTAAACCCATAAACGGTCATTGTTATTAAAACACATGGCTGATATAATTTTTTTTAGAATATGTTGTATTAGCTGGCTTTCGTTAAATGTTTAGTTTTTGTATTATTTTTCTAAAATACGTAAAAGATATGTTTACATGCTCATTTAAAGTTGTTGTACTTATTACAAGATTCACAGCTATTTCCTTTTAGCTCCAAATCTGGTTTTCAACCCAGATGTAAAAATGCTGCTGTGATTCTGGTGAAACTCTGTGACTGAATCTTTAAATCAAAAGGTATCTTGGTAAAAAATGAACATCTCTATCTTCCTTTATATATTTTTTTCAGCATGAATGTGGATCTAAACTCCTCAAACATGTCTGTGGACCCTCTGGCAATGACGATGGAGCAGGGCCCAGTCGAGTATCGCATAGTCGGCCTGGTCTTCTACAGCTTTGTCTTCGTCATAGGAGTGATAGTGAACTTCACTGCCTTGTGGGTTTTTGCCTTGACCACCAAGAAGAGAAACTCTGTCACCACCTATATGATCAACGTGGCGCTCGTGGACCTCACCTACATTTTGCTCCTGCCCTTCAGGATGGTTTACTTCCACCAGGACTATTGGCCCTTTGGAGACGTGTTCTGCCGGATCACGGCAGCGCTAACCATCTTCTACCCCTGCATGGCCCTGTGGCTGTTCGCTCTGATCAGCACTGACCGCTACATGGCCATTGTTCAACCCAAACATGGCAAGGAACTGAGGAACGTCCCAAAGGCCGTGGTGGGCTCCTTGGGGGTGTGGATCATGACACTGGGCAGCAGCGTACCCCTACTCTTCTCTCAGGACGACCCCGATCGCGTCTCCAACTACACTACCTGCATCAAGATGCAAGACATCATCTACATGCGCCGTGAGAATGCGGTCAACTTCGTTAGACTCATCTTCTTCTTCCTGGTCCCCATCTGCATAATGATTGGCTGCTATGTCGTCATTGTGGACAACCTAATCCACGGACGCACCTCCAAGCTGAAGCCAAAGGTGAAGGAGAAGTCCATCCGGATCATCATCACGCTCATCGTCCAGGTGCTGGTGTGTTTCGTGCCGTTCCACATCTGTCTGGTGCTGCGCTTGTTGGGAAGCGGCGAAGACGGCGGCTTCAACACGTGGGCCGTCTTCACCACGTTCCTGATGAACCTGAGCACGGTCTTGGACATCATCTTGTACTACATCGTCTCCAAGCAGTTCCAGGACAGGGTGATCAGCGTGATCCTGTACAGGAACTACCTGCGTAGCGTCAGGCGAAAGAGCCGGCACACGCACACAGGAAGCGTCAAGTCGCTGAGCAACCTCACCAGCGCGATGATATGAAAGTCCGTGGCACAGATACTGTACCAACAACATGCACACTAGATGCATTGCCGTGCATGTTTGTGTATAATTACCTGAAGGATCAAGAAACTGCAATTAATTTTCCCCGAGTGCAATTTACACTCACAGTATGGAAGTGCTGCTGTTGTGGCGAAAACATCTGTGTTTCAAAGCTGATTGACTCACCCAAGAGACTTGAGTTGTTTCCATGCCTTGTCTTTTTTTTTTCCTCTGCTAAAGAAAGCGTATGCGGCACAGGTGTGACGTGTTCAGGTGAAAATGTAGCTGTTCAAAACAATTGCAGTAATTGTGCACAAGCATCAGAAACCTCAAGAAAGCAGCACGACAGGGTCTGACATCCTCCACAGGAAGCAGCGGTGGGATTGCTAAAGGTTGACTCTCGGTTGCTGCACCACATTTAACAGGTCCTTCCTCTTCAGCCTTTCAGCTCTGCGAAGGCGGAGTGAGCAAATCTAAGCCATGAGTGATGCGTGATGTCACCTGTCTGCTTTGCAAATACACCGCACTTGTTTGACTTCTGCCATTTCGTGTTTGTTGAGTTTTAGATCGACCACTTGAGACAGGAGGCAATTTCAACACGCAGCTCTGACAGTAAAGGTTGCAGAGAAGGTTGCTTTAAAAGAACCGGCCAGGTGATGGCAGCATGGCACAGCTTAGACGCCATCCACCTGAAAGAGCAACACACTCACACAGCGCTTTTAAAAACTTCTGCAGAGTTGACGGCAAAATAATTTAGTCTCCGTTGCGTCGCCTCAAAAATATTTACCTTTCAGTCATTTAGATTAATAAAAAAACATTAGTACATCAGTTTTCCAGTTAACAACGGTCATAACGGCTTCCTCCACCAGGAATCTGACTAAAGCGTGTTTATGGTGCAATGTGAAAAGTATTGATTAGGTGTTAAATGATTTAGTTGCTTGGAGTGCATTTACAGTAACATGCTCGAGAGATGTCAGAGAGGCTATTTACAAGATTTACTGCAACCTTAACCTTTAAACAGAAAACCTTTTTCAGCACATGGATGTTTCAGATTTCTGCAGCAGGTGAGACAGACATTTTATTCAAAATGTCTGTCTCACGTAAAAATACTGAAGTCAGAGCAGAACAGGGGGCAGAAGAGGCTTGCAGGCAACACCAAAAATCAACATTTTAAGGGTTAGGAGTTGCTGCATCAACTTCAAACATGCAAGGAATCCATCTGTGTTGATCATCCAAAATATATGGTACAAAAAAACCCCTCAGAAAAGAATAACTCTCAGTATATACTCTCTGTAGTAAAACTCTGTGAAGACAACAATATATTTCTGAAATCAGTAAACCTACATTCAGTTCCCACTCTGTTTAATGAGGTGCCTAACAAGGCATAACCTGAACAAAAAAGCATTGTGAAAACCTTCTGGTCCAAATATTGATTTCTGAAATCTTCTTGAGCTACAACTCAAGAATTGTCTTGTTTTCAAAATAAAATTTAAAAAAAGAGTTCTGAAAACAGCATATTTCTTAATTTGGACTATTTGTCATATTCTGCAAATAAATACTCAAACTGAAGTCCGACATTTGGAAATTTTAGAGAAATGTCAGTCATTTGGAAAGTAAAACATATTTTTTTGAGAAGTGTGCATGATGAAATTTCAGGAAGTGCCCCTGAACTTCATAAGCTGTAAGAAAACAGAAAGCGACGCACATCTGAAAGCACAGCACATGACTAGAAAAAGTTTTTTGAAACAAAGCAGCAGAAGTTTAGAAAACAACAAAATGTAACTTTGAAAAAAAAAAAGAAAAAAGTAAACACTGGAAACTTTCAGGAGACAATAGCATTTCCCAAACACTCTCGGTTAAATAGTTAACAATAAACTGAACAACACAGGATAACTTCAAACACCTTAAACACTGACTGCAGGTCATTTTGTTCCTGTTCCACTTCAGGCCCCCCCACCTTACACCCATGTGTTACCGCTGACTCAACATGTGCTTTCCATTACACATTTCTTCATTTTGCTTAAGGGACAGTTCAGGGTTTTTTTTATTAAAGTTTGTGAAAATATTCTTGTAAATCTTCCCTAACCTACAGTAAACATGTAACATGTGGCAGTAAGTTTGTAGAACAGTGAGATCAGAGGGGAAGTTAACAGCCGGTCAGAAAGACAGCATTACAGAAGTGGTGATTAAATGTCTTTATGGGAGTAATAAGGTTTTGAGTCCCATGAATATGAACATTTTGTTTTTAGCTTAGGATGTTTTAAATACATAAATAAGACATGAGAATAGCTTTTGTTTTCAATAACGTTAAAAGATGGACCTTTAAAATGAGCCTTTAAGGAATTTGTTACAGAAATCTGGTTAAATTTCACATAAGAACTGTGAAGGCACAATTGTGGAAAAAAAAACACTACTCAAGCACCAGCAGACCTCAGAAGTGACTGATCGGTGTGAAATGGTAAATAAAAACCAAACTACTGCTCAATCTGGTAAAAGATTCTGGTTCAATGGATGTTTTTCTGAGTGTGTTCGCCATTGTCTTTACAGTAGCTGCTGTCTGCAGTCTCTCGGTCTCTGGGAGACATTTGGCTGACTTTTACAGTAGTCACAGGCCGATATAAGGGGGATAGATTTACATTGTGTTAAATAAGAGAAGGCAGACAAGCGGAATTTCCATTTCGCATGCAATATTGGCACCTGCACTCCATCATATGGTGATAGTTTTATTGGCTAGTGGACTACTGGTGGATTTATAGCTCGGGAGTCAAAGGTCGAAGGAAACATCAGAGGGTCGTCTATCTGTCCCACCTGTTAGACATAAAAGAGAGGAAAAAAACATCCACGCTGCTCAAAGCAACTGGCATTTAAAACAATTAAGTTTCCTGTCAAGTCCCTGTGATGAATTATCCGGAAGCTTTACCCGCTGTAATTCTAAATCTTCCCAACAAGTGCCTTTGTTGTAGAGAAATTAATGAAAACAAGATTGTCTTTCATAGGAGCTGATCTCACAGCGCGACAGCCAGCTGCTCTTCTTTGGGAATAAAAAAACAAAAAACAAAAAAAACAGTCAGCATTAAACACAGCTCACACAAAATACTCCTTTTTTTTCTCTTTTTTTTTCCTACCACTCGTGTGGAAAACAAATCAGGCGGCAGGCGCAGTGGCCATCTGTTTTGTTATTTGATATGTGTGAATACATGTTGTAATGACTTTGTTTGTGAATCGCTCTGCGCGGCGGAACACACGAGAGCTCTCGAAGTGCTGGAGTGTTCAAAGCTAATCATATAATTGGACACAATAGTCGATGACAAATGGAGACGCTCGGAGCCAGCCAGCTGGGGAAGTGAATATGTAATCATTGTAAAATCATATCATTTTTGCATATTTGAAGACAGCTTAATAGAGTTTGCGTGTCAGCGCGCCATCAAATGATGATCAGAGGCAGTTCTGCCGCATTTGTTTTCCGAATCCGACTTTGTTAGGCTATTTATCTTGATCTTGATTAAAAGTGTTTTCACAAGAGTTTGCGTCTCCCGTGTTTATTTGTGCTCCGCCTGGTAAGCCCGACTGTGGAAACAGACTTGGGACAAATGACCCCTTTAGAGTTTCTGAAGACAGACTCAAGAAGAGGTAAACAGCTCCCAGTGATTGCTCTGAGCCCGCCGTGTTTCTTTTCTCCTATTTGCACATGCAGCGCCTCGTGAAAGTATTCGAACTCATCGAGCTTTTACCGCTTTTCGACAGAACGCAACATCAAAAGTCACTGCATTTGAACAACATTTTGTTCTACAGACCAACACAAGTCAGGAAGGAAATGAGACTTGACTTTCAACTATATTTTGGCAGCAGTTCCAGCTGCATTTGTTTCCAATAGTTTTAGACATCCAGAGACTGATTTAGAAGCCTAAGCTCAGTCTGATTCAGAACAACCGTTTTCAAGTCCAGCCATACACTCCTCGTTGGATTGAGGTTTAGACTGGGACTGGAAGGCGAACTTCTTCAACACTCTCAACTTTTAATTTTGCCACCTCTATCAGCTTTCTTGGTATTTATCTCCATCCATCTTCCTATCAAGCTCTGACCACCTTCACAGTCTATTTGAAAGAAAAACATTCCCCACAACAAAATGCTGCCACCACCATGTTTTCCAACAGGGTGGGTGATTTGCATATTGAGTTGGGCACTTCAGTGTCGGGTGACAAATCGCACTACGGTCGTGTCTGACCAGAGCAACCTAAACGAATTGTCAAATATCTGACAATGGGGAAGTTTTTTTTATGTATTTCTTTTAGAAATGGCTTTTTCCTGGCCATGTACCAGACTTGTGGAGCATGTTAGAAGCGGTCAAGTCAACAACTTCTCTTCCATGAGCTGTGAATCTCTGTAGCTCTTCCAGGCTCACAATAGCCCTCCTGGCTGCTTTTCGGATGAGTTGCAATCTTGCCAATTTAGGAAAATGACCAGTTCTCAGAAGGTTTGCAGTTAGAAGACTGCTCAGAGGTAGGGATGATACTTTATAACCTAACTGTGGTTTGAACGTCTCCACAACTTTCTCCCTGATCTGTCTGTGGCTCCTTGGTTTTCATAATGCTGTTTGTCCTCTAATGTTCTCTAACAAACCTCTGAGGCCTTCGCAGAACAGCTGGATTTATGCTGGGACTCTTCTTACTTAATTACTTACTGTATTACGTAAAGGATTTCTGAAGTCAGCTTTTTGAACTGGATTTTATTTAAAGGTATTGGCTTTTACGTTCACTAAAGTTCTCTAGGATGCTTCTGTTTGCTAAATAAGTACCGTCTGAATGTCTTTTATTCAATGGCATCAAAGTAAAGGGGTTGAACACAAATACACGTTTAAATTTCTATTCAGAAAACATTTAGCAAAACTACACATCCTCTTCCTTCTACTTCAAAAAAAGACATCCTGCTTTAAGTTTCATAACATACTACTAAAATACTCCGACATTTATATTTGAAATGAGGCAAAAATGTGAAAATGTTCCAGGTGTATGAACACTTTTGCTGTATAATTTTTTTAACTGATTACTTATCGCCCTGATCATCATCAGTCAAACGGGATGCGAAACGTCTGTAACGGCGTCGTTAAACCCTTTACATCTTTTTACGCCCAAACTGAAGCTCACTGCCGTCCCGTTTGAAGCCCCGTTCCCCCCCCACCGTGTTCCCATACCATCGCACTTCATGCTGTTCCCATTAGGGACCACAAGGACATGAAAGGGAGCCTATAACATTATATAGATACAGTACACGTCCAGCCTCGGCTGGGTCCTCTCATCTACTGTATACGCGGCGTTGGCAGCACTGCAGCTGCCTGCATTTACATCATTTAGTGTTTCTCTCCAGGGCACTTTAATACGCCCAACCTCTCCCCTGGTAAACTTTACAATAGGATGTTGAAGGATACTCCTGGACTGCCATAGGAAATGAGAGGCACATGTGTGTGAATGTAGCTTTGCAGCAGTGTGACTCCCCCCTCTCCAACACACACACACACACACACACACACACACACACACACACACACACACACACACACACACACACACACACACACATACACACACATACACCGTCTCTTGTGATGCCGAGCTTAAGGGCTCTGCAATGAGACTAATGGATTCCTTTTGTGGACAAAACTAGGTTAAGCACATGAGCTATTGTTTTTATCTGTGCTATCTGTTCACGGCGGTATCTTACAGGGTGTTAAGTATTCCTCCACTGCGCATATTCTTCAGAGGCCGTCTCCTTCCTCTCTGCGTTGTGTCTCCATTATAAGGTGATAATCTACATCTAGGGTTTTAAATGCAGCCAAACTGACTCCGGTTGACCCCGCATTCAGCAGAGGAGAGGGAAAATAGAGGAAATGTATGGCCTCGATTACGACTGCACCTCTCTTTCAGCAGATCCTTGTGCTGCTGATTCACACGCAGCCAGCCACCATTAGTACATATAAATAATGTAAGGCCCTCCTTTCTCTCTCTCTCTTTCTCTTGGTGTATGTGTGTGTGTGTGTGTGTGTGTGTGTGTGTGTTCCCCCCACTCCACCTCACTCAACTCTGCTCAACTAAGTGCCTGCATGGAAGCCTTGGCCTCCTCCTTGTCATGTTCTCCATAGATCAGATTTATTTTAAGTCTTTATAGCGGCACGTTCTCCGCAGCGTTGCGTTCGACGCACGTGGGGATGTTTTTAATTGTATCATGTGAAGTGGAGTAGGAGCTCCAGCGGGGGACCGTGTCAAGTCGTGTTAATATTTAATCCGCTCTCACTTTAGTTCCTCCATGATCCGCCATATACGGCGATGGGAGCCCGGAAGAGGACGCGACGTCGCAGTGCGGGCGAAGATGTGATTAAAGCCAACGCGGCTAATAAAAGGTGGTCTCTTTCAGGGCGCCGTGTTGCGGACAGCCGGCGTCTGTCTTTAGTGGTGAGGCCACACGCCGATGCCGGGGGGAAATACGATGGCCGCTGACCAACTGATGCGCTTACTTCAGCTGATGTTCACGTAAACAGAGACAGAGGTGAACCGTTGCACGTGTGTCTGGGATAAATATAAGCATATGGGTTTCAACCCTCATCTATGGTCATGAGCTTTGGGTCATGTCCGAAAGAACGGGATCACGGATACAAGCGGCCGAAATGGGTTTCCTCCGCAGGGTGGCCGGGCTCTCCCTTAGAGATAGGGTGAGAAGCT
>CAEGAF010054527.1:0-11286 GCA_903067075.1 Micropoecilia bifurca | reverse complement strand
CACACACACACACACACACACACACACACACACACACACACACACACACACACACACACACACACACACACACTCACTCACTGCTGGGTTATTTTCAGGTGTCAGTGTCTGAACTGTGCAGAGTAGAAATTAAAAACGTCAGAGTGATGAAAGTGTTGATCAGGTGTTTTAATCTCTTCAGTTTCTATTTTCAGCTTCATAAAGTTACAGAAAATTATCTGATTATTTTTATTTACTTATTCATTTCAAATCAGGTAAGAAATATTTTAATTTATTTGATCAGGACAATGCAATTTAATTATCCAGGAATTTAAACGATAATGAAATTTCGTCATTTATGAAGTTGAATTTCAGTCGGAGACCCAATAAGTCACCTTAGGGGCCACAAATGGCCCCCTCACCTCACTTTGAACACTGCCGTTTTTGATGTTTTCTGTTGGACGCTGGAGGTTTGACCAATCAGAGCTTAGCTCTGATGTCTGATCCAGGTGTTTCATCAAGGGAAGCAGAACCAGCAGCTGATCATGTTGCTGCAATAAAAGCTCAGAAGTAAAAACTGAAGATGGACGAATTCCAACATTCAGCTCAGCCTGAATGTTTCTTCTTCTGGGTTTCACCGCGACTCCCAGTTCACCCAGTTCACCCAGTTCAGCTCCCAGTTCACCCAGTTCACCCAGTTCAGCTCCCAGTTCACCCAGTTCAGCTCCCAGTTCAGCAGACGGTCACTTTGTCTCTTTGTTGTCTTATTCATGCAGCTTATTTATATCTAATTGCAGAGTTTGGGGTTTGATTCTGTTTTAATTTTATCCATCATCATCTGAGTGTTAAAAGGGAAAAGTTTCAATTAAACTTCCTGCTCAGGCTGAGCGTCACCATGATAACCACAACCTCCAGGAACCTGGCAGGTGGAGCGACGCTGGATTGTTTATAAATATGTTTATATTCTTCTCTGTCTTAAGTTACAGTTTAAAAAGTCTGAACCTGGACCTGGTGAAAGCTGATGAATCTGGTGGAAACCTGGAGAGTTTAGACCCAGAGAGGCTGAAGTGGGGGGGGCGACTTAAAGGAATATGTTACCCCAAATTCACATTTTGGGCATTTTTATGCTTCCATAAACACAAATAATTATTTTGAAAATGTTCCCCTTTGTAAAACACACATAAATAATTTGATTTGTTTCACTAACTGCACACAGCAACTAAATATTCCTATATTTATTGGTATTTATTTATGCCATTATTGAATAATCTACCAATTCTGACAATTGGGCATTTTAATAGGAATTTATTGTGACAATAAAACTATTAATTTATCACGATAAATGCAGGAAGTGATGTAATAAAACCAAGATGGCGCTCAGTGCTGGTGTCTCTGCAGGGAGGGAGCGAAGTATCGCGTCTATGTGGTGACGCCTCTGCTGCCCGGCTTCGAGGGCGACATCAACACGGGGGGCGGCAGCGCTATCCAGGCCGTCATGCACTTCAACTACAGGTGAGCCTGGCGGGCGCAGCCTGGCGGGCCCCAGCCTGGCGGGCCGCAGCCTGGCGGGCAGCGCCACCATCATCCTCATCTCTGCTGCTCTGTGTCTGCAGGACGATGAACAAAGGAGAACATTCCATCATCTCCCAGCTGAAGACCGAGAGTAAGGCGCCGACCTCTGACCTCTGACCTGCGCCGCGCTTAGGGTCTCAATGAGAATCTGACGTCGTTCGGTTCGACCCCAGGGAAGCTGCCATATTTTAAAGATATCAATTAGACGTTTGCAGGGGTCAGAGGTCAACCATTTTAAAGATATCAATGAAAAGGTTTGCAGGGGTCAGAGGTCAACCTTTTTAAAGATATCAATGAAAAGGTTTACAGGGGTCAGAGGTCAACCTTTTTAAAGATATCAATGAAAAGGTTTGCAGGGGTCAGAGGTCAACCTTTTTAAAGATATCAATGAAAAGGTTTGCAGGGGTCAGAGGTCAACCTTTTTAAAGATATCTATGAAGACGTTTGCAGGGGTCAGAGGTCAACCTTTTTAAAGATATAGATGAAGAAGTTTGCAGGGGTCAGAGGTCATCCTCAATATCTTCAAAGTAGAAACAGCTGCACCAACGGAGTTGATCTTGTAAATGTCAGGATACGACCTCTGACCTGGAAACTTTTATTAATGTTTTTAAAATGATGGCGGCACAAATATAAATATTTACTGCGCAGAGTAAAAGCAGCACAAACATTTTAAAATTAGACACCAATTTGTGTTGGGAGGGGCGGGGGCCTGGTTGACCTTTTGACCTTTAACCTTTTGATCTTTAACCGTCAAAGAAAAAGCAGCACAAACAAAAATCTTTGCTGCACAAATGTAGCCGAGATGATTGACAGCAAGTTTGTTAGATTTGAGGAAGGAGGCCGAGGTTGACCTTTCGTGACCTCTGGGAACCTTGGTTAGCATCTTTGGAATAGTTTGGCAGCCTAGAGGTTCTGCTCCAGCTCCGTCTGACCCGGTTTGGGGTCCAGCTTGACTGCGTCTGTCCGCCTGCAGTGGGGGACCAGTGGATGAACTACATCTCGTTCACCGGCCTGCGGACCCACGCCGACCTGGAGGGGGCGCTGGTCACCGAGCTCATCTACGTCCACAGCAAGATGCTGATCGCCGACGACAACACCGTCATCATCGGTGAGCCGCCGCCGCCGCCGGGCTCAGCCAGGCTCAGTCGGGCTCAGCCGGGCTCAGCCGGATCCGGTTTGTCTGCAGGTTCCGCCAACATCAACGACCGCAGCATGCTGGGGAAGCGGGACAGCGAGGTGGCCGTCATCGTGGAGGACGCAGAGACGGTGGACGCCGTCATGGACGGGCAGCCGTACCGCGCCGGGAGGTTCGCCCTGACGCTGCGCCTCGAGTGCTTCAGGTACCAACGCTTTAGGCTGCTGATTTCAGGTCTGTAATCTCACCGTGACGTCCTGTCTGAGGACGCTCCTCCATGTCTGAGGACGCTCCTCCATGTCTGAACTTCCTGTCTGATGATGCTCCTCCATGTCTGATGATGCTCCTCCAAGTCTGACGCTCCTCCATGTCTGATGATGCTCCTCCATGTCTGATGATGCTCCTCCATGTCTGAACTTCCTGTCTGATGATGCTCCTCCATGTCTGATGATGCTCCTCCATGTCTGATGATGCTCCTCCATGTCTGCCGCTCCTCCATGTCTGAACTTCCTGTCTGACGCTCCTCCATGTCTGAACTTCCTGTCTGATGCTCCTCCATGTCTGAACTTCCTGTCTGATGATGCTCCTCCATGTCTGATGATGGTCCTCCATGTCTGACGCTCCTCTATGTCTGAACTTCCTGTCTGATGCTCCTCCATGTCTGAACTTCCTGTCTGACGCTCCACCATGTCTGAACTTCCTGTCCGATGCTCCTCCATGTCTGAACTTCCTGTCTGATGCTCCTCCATGTCTGATGATGCTCCTCCATGTCTGATGATGCTCCCCCATGTCTGAACTTCCTGTCTGATGATGCTCCTCCATGTCTGAACTTCCTGTCTGATGATGCTCCTCCATGTCTGACGCTCCTCCATGTCTGAACTTCCTGTCTGATGCTCCTCCATGTCTGATGATGCTCCTCCATGTCTGATGCTCCTCCAAGTCTGAACTTCCTGTCTGACGCTCCTCCATGTCTGATGATGCTCCTCCATGTCTGATGATGCTCCTCCATGTCTGAACTTCCTGTCTGATGATGCTCCTCCATGTCTGATGATGCTCCTCCATGTCTGAACTTCCTGTCTGATGATGCTCCTCCATGTCTGAACTTCCTGTCTGATGATGCTCCTCCATGTCTGACGCTCCTCCATGTCTGAACTTCCTGTCTGACGCTCCTCCATGTCTGAACTTCCTGTCTGACGCTCCACCATGTCTGAACTTCCTGTCTGACGCTCCACCATGTCTGAACTTCCTGTCTGATGCTCCTCCATGTCTGATGATGCTCCTCCATGTCTGATGCTCCTCCATGTCTGAACTTCCTGTCTGACGCTCCTCCATGTCTGAACTTCCTGTCTGACGCTCCTCCATGTCTGAACTTCCTGTCTGACGCTCCTCCCTGTCTGAACTTCCAGTCAGACGCTCCTCCATGTCTGATGACGCTCCTCCCTGTCTGAACTTCCTGTCTGACGCTCCTCCCTGTCTGAACTTCCTGTCTGACGCTCCTCCATGTCTGATGACGCTCCTCCCTGTCTGACGCTCCTCCCTGTCTGAACTTCCTGTCTCCTCAGGATGATCCTCGGCGCCAACACCGATCCATCCATTGACGTTTCCGATCCCATCAGCGAACGTTTCTACAAGGAGACCTGGATGGCCACCTGCGCCCGCAACGCCTCCATCTACCAGAAGGTGGGGCTGTCGCTATGGCAACCACACCCAGCTTCATGACCAGTTTCAGGTTTTGGGGTTTTAACTGGAGGATCCTGGAGTTTATTTTTTTTCTTAGCTTTAACGATGTTGATGTTTCCTGAAAACCCAAAGTGAGTCAGATTACGAGTTAGAAAATATTTAATATGGGAGAAGCTCAGAATTTTTTATCCTCAACGTTTCTTTTCTCAGAATTTACACTTTTTTCTTCATTTTTTCCCCTCATAGACCTGACTTTAAAGTTCTGAGCTCAAATGTCAGAATCTTTTATTTCCAGTGGCACTAATGGTCTTCTGTATTTTTAGCATGTAAATTTTGTTATTAAAGTTGTTTATTTTCGACACTTAGAACTAAAAGTTTTAACAAAATAACTAAATGGAAAAACCATGAAATTCCTAAAAGTCAGAGGTTACGGACCAGTATCAGTGTTTCCTTGGTTATACAGACATGTATCGGTGTTTCCTTGGTTACGGACCAGTATCAGTGTTTCCTTGGTTACGGACCAGTATCGGTGTTTCCTTGGTTATACAGACAGGTATCGGTGTTTCCTTGGTTACGGACCAGTATCGGTGTTTCCTTGGTAACGGTGTTTCCTCGGTAACAGACCAGTATCTGTGTTTCCTTGGTATCGGTGTTTCCTTGGTAGTGGTGTTTCCTTGGTAACAGACCAGTATCTGTGTTTCCTTGGTATCGATGTTTCCTTGGTAGTGGTGTTTCCTTGGTAACAGACCAGTATCTGTGTTTCCTTGGTAGTGGTGTTTCCTTGGTAACAGACCAGTATCTGTTTCCCCAGTATCGGTGTTTCCTTGGTAGCTGTGTTTCCTCGGTAACAGACCAGTATCGGTGTTTCCTTGGTAGCTGTGTTTCCTCGGTAACAGACCAGTATCGGTGTTTCCTTGGTATCGGTGTTTCCTTGGTTACGGTGTTTCCCCGGTAACAGACCAGTATCGGTGTTTCCTTGGTAACGGTGTTTCCTCGGTAACAGACCAGTATCAGTGTTTCCTTGGTAGCAGACCAGTAACAGTTTTTCCTCAGTAGCGGACCAGTATCAGTGTTTCCCCAGTATCGGTGTTTCCTTGGTTATAGACCAGTATCTGTGTTTCCTTGGTATCGGTGTTTCCTCGGTAGCTGTGTTTCCTCGGTAACGGACCAGTATCTGTGTTTCCTTGGTATCTGTGTTTCCTCGGTATCTGTGTTTCCTCGGTAACAGACCAGTATCTGTGTTTCCTTGGTATCTGTGTTTTCTTGGTATCTGTGTTTCCTCGGTAACAAACCAGTATCTGTGTTTTCTTGGTATCTGTGTTTCCTCGGTAACAGACCAGTATCTGTGTTTTCTTGGTATCTGTGTTTCCTCGGTAACAGACCAGTATCTGTGTTTTCTTGGTATCTGTGTTTCCTCGGTAACAGACCAGTATCTGAGTTTCCTTGGTAGCTGTGTTTCCTCGGTAACGGACCGGTATCGGTGTTTCCTCGGTAGCTGTGTTTCCCCGGTTACGGTGTTTCCCCGGTAACAGACCCCTCCCCAGCCTCCGCCCTCTGACCTCTCTCTCCGCCTGCCGCAGGTTTTCCGCTGCCTGCCGTCCAGCGACGTGCGGAACATCTCGGAGCTGGAGGGCTTCCTGGCCAAGCCGGGTCTGGCCCGGGACGACCCGGCCCGCGCCCAGGAGGAGCTCAAGAAGATCCGCGGCTTCCTGGTCCAGTTCCCGCTGCAGTTCATGAGCGAACAGAACCTGCTGCCGCCCATCGGCTGCAAGGAGGCCATGGTCCCCATGGAGGTCTGGACCTGACCGCCAGGCTGGACCGGGAGGCGTTCCTTCTGCTCTGGACAACGTTCTGTGGTTCCGGTTGAGTCCGATGACGGCGGGGCGACCCGCCTGACGGAAGCAGCCGCTGTGCCAAAGACAGAATCGGCCTGCGAGCCTGGACCCGGGGCGAAGCCGCCCACACTGCAGCGCCGTCTGCAAAACCTGCTGCTGGAAGAGGAAAGTCCCGTAAACGAACCGGACCGGTTCGCTCCAAACAGCCAAAAACTCCCAGACTTCATCAGGTTTCATGTCTCCACAACATCGATCGGTTTCCTCTGATCATTGGATCTGATCCGGTTGAAACTCAACCAGCAGACGCAGCGTTTCGCCCCACAGTGCCTGAAAACACACGTCCTGGTAGGATACTGACTGTGCAGCTCTGCTCCTGCCAACACTATGCAACATCCAGGCTGGGAAACGCAGCTCAACACTAACGGCAGAGATTTGGTCGTAATTCTGTTAAAGTGCCAAAACCCCTGGAAGACGCCGTCAGACTTCATGGTTTCTCTGTTTCTTCTGGCCAGAAATCGGTTTATAAACTTTATCTCACATTAAATCACTTTATGGCTTTTCTTCTCAAATTAAACCAACATTTTGCCTCTCAGATTAACAAGCTGTTGTTGTGCTGCATGAAGAGTCTGGTGCCGTTTCGATGTCCGGAAACTGACGTATTAAATGGTTATATTGGTTTGTACTTTTTGGCCACTAGAGGGAAGCAGAACGACCGAAAATCACAAAACATCTAAAATATTAACACTTAATGTGATTCTGGTGAAGATTTTATTCATTTATTTTGTATTATTTTTGGAGGTATTTGGGTGTCAATGTATGTTTGTTTTTAATTTTTTAATTTAAACAAATTGCACAACTTTCTACTGAATTGTTTCCCACCACAGGTTTGAATGTGTAAAACTAATATTTTAAACAATAAATCTGTAATTGGGTTAAAATTGCCTAAATCTCAAAATTTGAAAAAATAACAAAATATTAAAAAATTTCTGAAAGAAAAAAACCCTAAAAAGTCAAACATTACATTATTTATTTAAATTAAGAGGAACATTTTCCTTTAAACTTCCATTTTAATTTAATCTTAATTTAATTTAAGATTAAATTAAAATTTTAATTTAATTTAATTTAAGATTAAATTAAAATTTTATTTAATCTTAAATTAAACTTTAACTTTAACTTTTTATTTAAAAAAATAAAAAGTTCTTCCTACTTTTTCTTTATAAATATAGTTATCATCATTATTAGGCATAGATATAAATAGACTATTACCATTCAACTGAACATTTAAAATGTAAATATTGAGAGAAATTCTTCTGCAACTGTCCAACAGTAAAACAGTAAATTTATTAAATAATGCATCAGCATAAATACATAAGGAATATTTTCTCTTGAGCTCTAAAATTAAAGTTTTATTTGGGTAGATTTAAATGAGTTTGTTTGTGCTGCCCTCTAGTGGTTCTTGCTTATTCCAGGTTAAACTGTAACGTAAATATTCTGGTTTGTCTGCATGGAGACCCGAGTTGCCGCCAGCTTGACCCCAGCCTGTTGCCATGACCTCCAGCTGACCTCAGCATGACCCTGAGAGGTTTCCTGATGCTACCTCTGTGTTTCTACCTCCAGTTGGTGGTTTTTCTGTCAAATCGAGACTTTCTGCAGGTTTTCTGTTTCTGGCTCTGAATCTGACCGTCTGGTTTTCTCTCTTCTGCCTGTGTCTCTATGTTTTTTTGCTCTTCGATGTCCTGTCATGTTGCTCTGGTGAAACTTTGGACTCAATAAATGAAGGGTTGATGGCATGAAAATGAAGATTTCTCGCATTTTTTTTCTAGTCTCCATTCTCAACATTTAAGGAGCAAAATGCAGTTTTTCAGTTGATTAATTCAATTCTGGAGTTAAAAAATGATCTAAATCCTGACTTGGCTTTGACTGGTTCAGGTTACAGTGACAGAAAAGTGCAAACACAGAAAACATGCAACAGAAATGTGCTGCAAACGGAGGAAATAAAAGCAGAAGGAAATAAACGCCAGACCACTAGGGGGGGTCAGAGGTCACTAACGGCTTGTAAATCTGCTGCAGTTCTTTAATGTAAAAGACAAAGTATAAAACTATAGACATAATATAAGGATAAACGCCTCATGCTCTCGCCTATTGTCGCTGACGAGATTTATGGCGGCCATCTTGGAGCGGTAAACCACAACACTCAGCATTATGTGTTTAGCAGGGAAAATGAGGATCAGCGCATTTAATCGATCGTAACTCGCCTTTTCGTACAAACACAAATAATAATAATTACACAAATAAATAATGATTAATAGTGAATAATATATATTGGATACAAGTTTATATGCATATACATATAAACATGTATAACCTAATATATAAATATATATTATTATGAAGTTCTAGTTTCAGAGATTCAGTCCAAACTCCATGTGGTTCATCCTGCTGCAGTGAATCCGTCTCTCTTATAGATTCTCCCTCTTCTTCATCACATCGTGTCTTTATGAAACTTTCAAAACAAAAACGGAAAATTCAGGATGAATCTAATAGTGAAAGAATTAAATAATAATAGTTTTACCACCTGTGTAAACTTTGCTGGTGAATGTTATAACACAAAGTTTTATAATATATGTTTGTGTTTCATTTCTAATATAGGCTCTTGTGTCAGATAATATAAGTCAATGTTAGAGAATAATTAATGGTTTTAGATTTACAGAATCTCAGTTGTCCTTCATATCGGGGCTGAACCCGTATTACACCATGTAGCTAATATTAGCTGGTATCTCGCTGGTAGACATAAATATAGTCAAGTAATATAATAACTATATACACAGTAATATGTCTATCTGACTTGTGAAATGTTGTCTGTGGAGCCTCACATCAATAATCCATCGATCAGAACAACAATATCCCTCAGTGCTGAGGCATCTTCTGTTGTTTTGATTGAGCAAAGTAGGAGGGATGACCGCTCCAAGATGGCCGCCGTATTTCCTGCGCCGGAGCAGCCAATGCGGGATCTGCTCTTACATTATGTCTATGTATGAAACTATATAAATCTATCAAATTCTGTCTGGCCCCAAATTATCTGGGTTTGACTCCCCCTGGTGGCCTGGAGGACTTTATTTTATGGATCGAGTTTATAAAGTTTTAAACTTGTTTTAGCAAATAAAACCAGGATTTTTCCGCTTTTGCTTTTATTTATTTCTTTCTGAAAATGCAGCACTTTTCCCAAAGTTGCAGCAATTTGTTCTGCGGTTGCAGCATCTCCTCCTAAACTCGCAACAGCATTTTTTCTTAAGTTTGCGCATTTTGGCTGTAACGTTTTGCATTATTGTTTCCTGATTCAGTATTTTTTTTCCTGAAGTTGCAAAATGTTTTTTCTGCGGTTGCAGAATTTCTGTTTCAACCATTTCATGGCTAATAAACAGTTTATAAACCATCAGCCAGTTTTAATGGTTTATTTCCGAACGCTCCTCCATTCCCTGAATGACTGACTCCATCCTGCAGTTTTCATCTGCGCCTGTAGGTGGAGCCAAAAGAGCATAAACAGTGATGACAGCAGGCCGGTTGGTTAACCAGGTGATCGGCTGTGTGACCTGAGGGCTGATCTGACCTCTGCTGGTCTCATGTCCACAGACTGTCTGCCTGGTTTGTTCCTCCTGGTTTGTTCCTCCTGGTTTGTTCCTTTAGTTTTGATCCTTTAGTTTTGATCCTTTTGTTTTGTTTGTTTTCTGCTTCTACCTGCCTGAACTTGACGTCTCTGCCTGGAACTGAGGACAATCTGAAACGAATCCCTTCCAGGAAGTCAGATGTCTGAGTTTTCCTGGTGGCTGGTTGTTAGTCAGAGTCAAAATATTTATGATAAAAAACTGATTTTGATCAACTGTGTCCCTTTAGCCAGGCAGCATGTTGGAAACAATGACTTCCTGTCAATAAGCACAAACCTTCCTGTTTTCTGCTAATGTCAAAAAACACCAATTCAAAATTGTAGTGTAATTTAAGAAGACATAAATGTATGAGAATAAGTTTGTTCACACAATAAGTCATTAAAAATCATGGCGCACCAGATGGAAACAGTTTCATGGCTTCATATTTTGGTGATTTAACTCAAGATTCATTAGAATAACAACTTTTATTAACAAAAACAATCATCCTGCTGCTTCCTGTCCTCTTCTCCTTTGTCATTTCCACCAGTAGAAACGTCCGGTTGTTGATTATGTGACTGGCTGGTTGATGGAGACTAAGCTTGTTTCTAAAGTTTCTAAAATCTATCAAACTGGTGGCAACAAGATTCTCCGACATCCTGAAAACTTCTTCACTGTAAAACCTGCTAAAGTATAAATGTAACCGTTTACTACTGAAGGTCTGAGTTAGTTAATGTTATTATTAAGGCCTGATGTTAAAACCAGATACCTGGAGCTCAGCTCAGCTCAAAACCACTTTATTTATCCCAAACGGAAATGAAATGTGGGCAGGAAGGATCTGCACTAGCAGTCAGGCCTCCAAGACATCTGGAAATACCTCTGACTGAAGACATCAACTGTTAGCTAGTTCACCTCATTAGCTGCTCCGGTTTAAATCTCTGGTCAGTTGGAGTTGGGACACGATGAGATGGTTTCAACTTGCTTCTTCTTTCTTCCTTTTCAAATTTCAGGTATTAGTTTAGCATTTCAGATGCTAATTAGCTCCTCCACGTCGTAAAAATAAAACTTTGTTGCCATGGTTGGAAATCTGTCCAAAAGTAAAGAAGTGGGAGCAGAGATTCTTCCATCGGCATCCAACCTCAGAGGGATTCAAACATCCAGGGCCTCAAAAACAAGCTAAAGTCTAGAAAACAGCAGTTCAGAGCCGCAGCGATGCTCCGACAAGTCAGAGCAACATGTTAGAGCAACATGTTAGAGCAACACGTTAGAGCAACATGTTGCTCTGACATGTCAGAGCAACATGTTGCTCTGACATGTCAGAGCAACATGTTAGAGCAACACGTTAGAGCAACATGTTGCTCCGACATGTCAGAGCAACATGTCAGAGCAACATGTTGCTCTGACATGTCAGAGCAACATGAGATCGGAAGAGCACACGTCTGAACTC
>CAEGAF010054517.1:0-32836 GCA_903067075.1 Micropoecilia bifurca | reverse complement strand
TTATCTCTGTTGCACATGAGATGACGCGTTTGTCATGCTCACACACACACACACACACACACACACACACACACACATCCTCTTTCTTCTGAGATGCTGCTTTCCACTCATCCAAACTTCTCTTGCAAAGTACTCATCCATCTAATACTCAAAGCAACTTTGTATGACACAATGACATCCAGAAGAAGTTGGGCCATTGTTGGCCTCAGACTCTGACTGCAGATGATGTGAAAAGACAAAAAAAAAAAAGACTCTGAGGCCAAACAGAAGACTGTCATCTATGATCTGAAAGCGTCAAGAGCAAATGATCCTATATGCCCTGCAACGACAATTTCATTTGTTTGTGGGGGAGAAGTGGGAGAATAACACAGTATAGTAAAATCATAAATAAAAATGTGTCCTCTATTCTATGACATCCAATCTAGGTTTTTGTGAGATAGCCATGTTACCTTATAATTCTTTGTATATTATAGCTTATTAGAATTTATATCTGATTGATTTTGTTTACAGCTTTCAACATCCATTCACTCATTCATTGGGAAAATAAAACCATGTTGCATTTTCTGAGGTTTTTTCTCTCTTAAGCCACCTGAGCCTTTGCCCAAACTTAAAAAAGGCTTTATTTCTTCCTCCAATGAGATGCAGGAACAACTCATCTCAGTGACATCTGTTATTTATCTTTCCTTTTTCTTTTCTTTAGATGAATCTCATGAACAAACATGTGGTCACATGAGCCGTGGTTCACATGAGTAGGTCACTGAGAAGCCAAAGAGTAGGTTGAAAAATACTAATTACAGATCACAATGAGTTAATTTTAACTTTAACTAATTAACTAGCTTCTCAAGTAAAATGATGCTAAGCTATTTTAGTGTAGAGGTTAAAATGTCTTTTTTTTATTTGATTATTTTCAATGTTGAATTACGCTAAAACTGAAATTAATTCATTTCAACCCATATATTATTTGTTTAGTATTCTATGATGTGTTTTTAGTTTTCAGCCACTCTTTGGCCACCTTTCGGTCATTTTAATTTTCTTTTCATTTGAGCACAATATTGAAAGACTTTGAAAGCATCTCAGTGTCTTTTCGTCTACAGATAAGGAGAAGATAATCTGTACCACCTTTTCAGGTCAATATTCCTTTGCAGATGAGTTATAAATTAGGAAAAATAAACCAGCATATGCCTTTTAAGAAAAATAAATACATATAAAGTACTTTTGTTGTTTGGAAATCCTCCTTTATTTAATTTTAAAAATTGCTCTCAATTTTAGGAAAATAGCAAAAGGTTCAATAAAGTTTCTCAGAATTTCTGCTGCCTGTATCTTAAATTTAGGCTTTCATATTTTGAACATCTTTTCCAATCAGGTAAAAAAAAAAGTTGTACTAAAGTCTTATGTAAATGCTATATGTTTATGAATTCCACATTCCTTTGCCTGGTTTCTTTTCCCCTTTCCGACTCCAACCCGATTCCTCAAGGTTAAGAAGTGGAGCTGAAAAAAAGGGCCTTGGCTGTAAATTATTCAGGTGCAGAACATGACTGGTTAAATGGCGATGGGTAAACAGGAGTCTGAGTCATCCAGCCAGCTTCCAATCCTCAGAGCTCAGAGAACACGTTGAATGACTTCAGCATTTGTTTTCCCTTGCTAATTTCTCCGCCGTATATTCACAGGGGAAATCAGCAGGAGCCAACAAACGCTTCTCCGTATCAAATCAGCTGAGCACAGGTGCTGAGACCGTTTTTTGTTCGGCAAATTAATTTTGACGCGTTGATGCTGATTTGCAAATGCATCTGAACGCTGTCATGCTACAGTTTGTTTACATGGTTCAGGGCTGGGTTATTCTTGCTCTGCATTCATCTAAAGCAGCGATGCGGTTTCTATTAAAATTGTCAGCTGCTTGTGGAATGTAGGGATGACTAAAAGATTTCCATCTGCAAGAAACGAAAACCAATGTCTACTTCGGGAGTCTAAACAAACAGCAGCAGGAAGAAAAGGGGAAGCCAACAGGGGCTCCAATTCTCATTCCTAAGAGGTTTAGAAAACACAATAAGAAAAACAATATTTCTATTTTCAGACTTTGTCCATCCATTGGTTCCTCCAGTTGTTTCAGGTTTGATGAATTGTACTGCAGAGGGGAAAAAAGTGTCTGCTGGGAAGCCTATAAAGTACAATTATAATGTGGTTTTCACAAATGTTTATAAGCTTAAGACTGAGTAATTCATAACTGTAATATTTTAGTCTCTCTGATGTAAAATGATATTGAAACCTGAGGCGCATTTAAGGCCCACGTTGGTGAGAAGAAGGATGTTTTTGTGCTTTATCCCTCTGCGTGTCTCACTTTGGATGAATTCTCGTCCTCTGGGTCTGCTGGTGTTAATGTAACAGGCCCTCAGGCGGCCTGATCAAAATCTTTTAGCTCCCAAATCGTGCTGTGTGTGTGATGACCCCTGAAAATTGCTGACCAGCAGATCAGCGATGCGTTAAAACTGTGGGCACTGGATGCTATAAACACATCAGACCTCTAGGACAACGGCATCTGTTTTTTTTTTTCTTTTCGTCTCTCTAGCTCTGGCTTCCTCACCTCACTGGTCATGCCCTCTCACTGTTTCCCACTTTCTCATTTAATTTCACATTTTCTACATCTCAATGAACCCCACAAGTCCAATTTTTTTTTTTGAGGGAAAAGGTTGGAAAGCAAACAGAAGGCGACAGAAAGTAAATGAGACAGTTCGTCTGTTTGATGTTTGTTCAGCTGAACTCTCAACACCAAGAAAGCTTTTTTACCTGTACAGAGCTTGAAACAGGTCCTTTGAGCTGACTCCAAAAGCCTTTTCATACTGATTTCTTCCCTCTCTGCGAAAATGCAAAGCAAAACAAAATGTGAATCAATAACAGGTAGCCAAAAAAAAGACATTTGTATCATCTGTCATGGTATTTATTTATTTATTTTTTTTATCTTTTTTTCTCTCTCAGACTTCACTGGTCAGCCACAGTGAGATAGCTGCTGGCTGCTGGCTGCTGGCTCTCAGAACATCAAAAGACAGAGTTCAAACAGGAGAAGGTGACTCAAGTCTGCACACTGTATGCTGCCAGCTGAACCTGCAACTCTCATAGCTCATCACTGCCCACCTGTGGCTGACTTCCCGACATCCACATTGATAAAATGTTCAGTTTTATGAGATGTAGCCTTTATTTTTGTTCATTAAAGCACAACAAAATATTTTCAAACACCAACCTGAAATCTCAGTGTGTTGAATGACGATTTTATTGGATGGACGACACGAAGAAAATGTGCAATGAAGGGAAGGGGAATAAAAAAGGATAGATGATATTTATTTAATTTTAATTATTATTATTATTCTTTTGTTTTACAAAACAAACATGAAGAGGTTGGATTTAGGTCTGGACTTTCATTTATCCTAAGTCTCTTCATTCATGCTGCTGCCACAGCTTGTAGCAAACCTGACTTTTAACCATGACATTCTTCTGGCAGCTGTCCACCAAGACCAGATTTCTATTTTGTGCTGCTATTACATGCAGCATTTTTAAAATATCGCCTCACATTGCATTATTTAGCTGGACTAGAGCTATTATTGATTATTAATTTAGGAAGATCGCTGCATGTTTACCTGCAGTGCTTGAAACTTAACTGTTAATAAAACAGTTTTAGTTGTTGTTTTCTGAGTTCTGTTTGGTTCTTGTTTCTCCTACAGTCACAGCCCCAGCCCTCTAACTCTCCCCATACCAAAACCTACCTCCATAAAAACTCGTTCTTTCTCCTAACCCAACACAAGCTGACATTTATGAGAAGTCCCAACAGTGCAACATTTAAAGGCCTGGTATGATTTTTCATATTGGACAGCACATTTCCAGATTATTCATTCTCTGAGAAACAGAACCACAGCGTCCTGCGCACTGACCATAACACTCAGGAGTTCCTGACCTGATGTGTTTTATCTTGTTAGACTTAATGCAAAGCGTAGTTGACATCTTGACTTTTGAGTGCTTCAATGCAATTTTGACAGGAAATGCTCCGCTGAACATTAAATATTTACTGGTTGGGGGGAAAAAAAACCATCAAGCTGCTCATATAAAAGCAACTGCTGATCTGTTTACTGACCTAACAGCAT
This sequence comes from Micropoecilia bifurca, assembly GCA_903067075.1. NCBI lineage: Eukaryota > Metazoa > Chordata > Actinopteri > Cyprinodontiformes > Poeciliidae > Micropoecilia > Micropoecilia bifurca. The sequence goes on along the minus strand of CAEGAF010054517.1, from coordinate 28,709 downwards.
CTGTGAGGTAATGCCAGCAGAGGTAGATGGTCCTGGAGCTGTACTGGATGGACTGGCAGAGGGACAAAGGACTGGAACGTGTGAGGAAGACTCTGGACTGTTCTGTGTTACTATAAAAAACTGAAGAGGGAGGAGGAACATGGAAAAGAATGAATTAATAAAAGATTGCAGGTCAATATTTTGTCCTTTCATTTGTGTTGCAGACAGAAACATGACAGATGTTGAGCCAGTTAAAAATAAATGTCAACTAGACAAAGAAAACCCAAGTTAGAAGTATTTCTGTACTCTAATACTGTCTGTGTCTAAGATATAGCAGAATAAAGTCACAAGAATAAAGTCAAATAAGGTGCGGTGCTTAGATTAAAAAAAAAACTTTTTGGTATGCATGAAAACTCTAAATGTGGTATAAAAATAACACTAGAATTAATTCTGAACATTTCCATCCACTTCAAAAAAGGTTGCCAAAGCAATGCTATAAAGTTTGTGGTTGTAACATCACAGAATGTGTAAAGGTTCAAAATGTATGACTACTTCTGTCCAATTTTTGTAAATCAACATCAAGCATACACTCAAATAAATGCAAAACCCAAATTTATAGTGAAATACTCAGAACTAGAACTCACTATGAGTCATTGTTTAGTGTCTCCTGACCTTGCCCGCTGTCCCTGTGTGTGTTGAGAAGCTGCAGGCCTGCGCAGGCAGCCAGCAGCCGCTGCGTCCCGTCCAGACTGGCTCCCACCGCCTGACTGATGTCCTCTGCCGACAGCGGACGCTCTGCAGCCAGCAACACATCAAACACGCCCAGCTCGCACGATGTGAACACCGTCTGGGTCAGAGAGGAGAAACAGACAAGACACTGGGGTAATTCATTAATTTCATTTATATCAGGAGAAATAAGGGGACTCTGCCAGTTGTAGGTTACTTTCTGAAATGTGCTGATAATATTACATTGTTGACAATTGTCCAAGTTTGCTGTTCAACCATTGTGGAGGTGAAAAGGTCAGTTGTTGTCATGTGATGCTTAAAATCCGAGCTCACCAAATTTGTGAGATCATGTATGTGTGAAACATTTTCACTTTTTTTTTCTTCCACTTCACAGTTAAATTGTATTGTTTTACACCGAGTCCTCATATAATACCAGGAAATTGCATTTTTATCGTAACAAAAACGGGAAAAACTTCAAGCGGCATAACAAATATTTCAGAGCAACATGCATTTAAGATAGTGAGCATTAGTGACAAAATAAATATGAACATAAAAACCCATTGTGTTCAATCAGTAGTACAAGTAACATAGATACATAATAGCTTAACAAGTTTTCAAGTAAGGCTACATAATAGTGAGTGTGCACATGCACTGAACTGAAAAAATCCCAGAAAAATCTATCTAAAAGTTGCAACATGACTGTTACCTTGGAGATAAGAAAGCCTTCCATGTACTCCAGTATTTTTCTAGGATACACATCTGGACCTGGTGTCGTCGGTGCCCCTTTGGTCGGACCTACATCTGGACGCTCAGCCATCCCCCCAGGTAGACGGAGTGCTTTATGTCTCTGCAGGTGAGCTGATCTCCACTGTTCAGTCAGCTTGCTAGATGTTTATTAGTAGATGACAGAAGCGGACTGAAAGAAAGCAAAGTGCCCACCCTGCAGCAGCATCAGCAGCAGCAGTGAGCGTAGCAGTGGGCTAAGCTGATTACAGCCAGATAACCCAGATTAGACCATGGGCTCAGTCTGGTAGACAAAGAAACAACTCTGTGAAAACACAGCTCTCTTGTTCATAATCACTCACCCAATGTAGTCACATACCAAAGCCACTTTTTACTGAGTTTATATAACCCCAAGTGAGGCCAGGATGGTGGTCTCACCATGTCTTTAAAAACTATATATATATGCTCCCCTGAATATGTTTAATAGCAATCCTGCCAAATCAGACTCCCTGACAAATGTTCTATGAATTATTAAGCAAGGCATCCCACTGAGGGAGATGATTAGAGAAGCAGTCAGGAATCCTGTTTTAACTTTGCCACAGCTGCGATGGGAGAATCTGCTCAGTGGATGATTATTAGCTGTGGATTCCATTATATATCTCTCTCTATATATAAATATATATAGAGAGAGATATATAATTATTACTTTTTTCATGGAAGAAAGCCAAGAAATACATAAGAAATCTTATTTGGAACTATAGGGAAAAATGGAGCACTGGTAAGATGAGAACAGACCAGGTCTTTTTGGCCTACATGTAACATTATGTGTGGTCAAATTATTTTTCTTGAGCATTTATTTTCTGCTCTGCTATCCAGTAGACATGCAATATTTTAATACAACAAAGTAGACAATAAATTTTAGGTCTGAAGAAGGACCTTAGATCTGGCAACTTGGGTTTATTATGTTGTATTTATTCAAATTTAGTAAATACATGTGCCTTTAGTCTTTGGATGTTTTGGTCCACTTATGTTAAAAGCAAATAACACAACTGATAAAATACTGTTGTACCTGGTATTTAAAAACATATAGATTTTTTAAAAATCCTGAACTGACAACCTTCTATCTGTATAAGTTCAATGTGCTGGAGTCAAATTTGTACCAAACAGAAACTGCAGCAAAAAAATAGTTGTGCAAATTAAAGATGGGGGCTGAATTAAAGAACACACCACACTTTTTCCAAGTCATTTCTACTGAAAATACATGAATAATTTTCCTTCTACAGCACAACTAATTTATGGTTACAGTTGTTCAAAATGTGAAAGGCTACCCAAAATGTCAGACATTTCCTTTCCCCATTTACCTTCCAGTAAAGAAAACAACTTTCATTGAAGTTTGTCAAATTCAAATCTTTATTACCACTTCCAGTGTGTGCAAGACATGTTGAGGGTGAGCCACAAGCACATACAGAACTCTCTCTTTTCCATGACAAGCAATGTCAACAAAACAAACATTCAGTTTTGTCAAGTTCAGCTGAAAGACCAGTTAATGTATCCAACAGAATGTTTATACGCCAAAGAAAGAATGAAATCACTTTTCGGTCTGCATTTGTTCATTTTAAATCAGAAGGCAGCCACTCATTTTAATCATCTGTTGCTCTTGTAGTGATTTGCTCGTTGCTCTTGTTTTGATTTGGACAAGAACCAAAGTTATCTGAATGAGGCTGTTCTAAAAAAAAAAAAAAATCACTTAAATCTTGTAATGATATAAGATGCAGAATCTTTCTCTTAAGTGTGACATTCATTCTAGCAGCAGTCTGCATTGGTTTTCTGTTCGTTTTAGACTCACACTATTAAGTAAACGGTCATGCTCTACTTTAACACAAAAGCTTTTGTCGGACACATTTTAAAATATAAGCTTGCCATTTCTGAAACCATTTGTTTCCAGCAGAGCAGAAGGAAACTTATAATCCAGCAGTCCACACACCTGAAGGAGGAAAAACATGTAGAGGAGCCAACTGTATAAACGGATTTAAATAAGAATTTGAAACCGAGTCTTAAGAATGCATTGGTTTATTTTCCACAGTTCAGCAATAAGGAAAAAAGAAACGCTTGAGAAATTAAATAAAGTGATTTGAAGACCAGTTTTAGTCAAAAAAAAGAATTTTCTATATAATTTATGTCACTGTCACAGTTAGACCAGTTTATAATACTCCGCTAGGTTCTCTCAATTGAAAATGTTGTCAGAAAATCTCAAACCAAAAAAACAAACAACACACATGTACAAAATTAAAAACGGTGAATCAACAAATACTTAAACAGCTGGTAACATTTTGGTGATGAAGTTTCAAGTTTTACCTATGAAATCAAACTTTTTTTCCGTACATATTCTAAGCGCTTGCGTTCCCTCTGAAGCTCGCTGAACTTCAGGCTCGTGCAGAGAAACGGGAGACGTGGGTGAAGCTGCTCGGCTGCGTTCAGTGTCCTCTGGAGTGGCTCCGCCCCCTGCTGTCGCTGTGCCTTCGGTATCGCCGGCTGTGGTGGCTGTGGCTCCTGTGGCTCCTGTAGTCCTCACTCCTTCGTCTGCTGTACCTGCGGTGACTACGCCCTTGGCTCCTCCCCCTGCTGTGGCTCCACCCACTGTTGCTTAGGCTCCTCCCCCTGCTGGAGCTCCTGCTGCTACTGCGCCTCCTTCCCCGGTGATGGCCGTCGCTCGTCCTGTGGCTCCTCCTTCGCCGGCTCGAGCTCCGCCTCTTCTTACTGGGGCTTTGGGGACGCCTCCTTCCCCCTCGACTGTGCGAGCTCCTTCCACAGCCTCGCTCCCCGCTGTGCGCGCTTCGGACAAACTCTTCCTTCTTTTCATCCCTCCCTCGTCGCTCTTTTGATTGGTTTGTCTCCAGAAGTTCCGACTCCACGAATCTAGACACTTGTTTTTCTTTGCCTTCATCCGTCTTCACCCCATTGACCCGACCCAGGACCCCGAGCAGCACATCGCTAAGATCCGGAGCCGCTGCATTAGCCGGGGGGCCGGCCAGGTCGTGCGGATCTGCAGCCGCTGTGCTTTTCTTGATAAGGTTGCAAAGCAGCCTCTCCCTCAGCTCGTTCTCCTTCCGCTGGAGCTCCAGCGCCCGCTGCTTCTCCACCTCCACCCGCTGCAGCTCCTGCTCCTGCTTTCGCCGACAGGCCTCCAGCTGATGGAGACGGGCCAGCTCCTCCTTCTGACGCGCTTGCTCCAGCTTCTCCTGCTCCTTGCGTTCAGCCATCTCCTTCTCCTGCTGCTGCTGCTTCAGGATCTGGGGGGAAAAAAAAAAAATCAATCATAAACATATTTATGCAAGATGTAAGGTATCACCGAGCTGTTGGCCAAAGAAAAACCTTGCAGCTCTAATTGTACTGTGGAACTGCATCCTTAAAGGTGAACTTCTATTATACAGTAGGTCTGAATCAATTAATTAATCAATCATGGTTAATTATCATAACTATCGTCGGCTAATTTAGTAACCGATTAATCGTCAACTGGAGTTCCAAAAAGAAGACAATTTGATGAAAGAAAAAAACAGAGCAGTAATTAAGCCAAAACCTTACAAAAATATATCCATTTTGGTTTTAAGATGAATATAACTCTATAAATATGTTCTACCCAGAACATCTCAAGTGGCAGACTTAGCCTCACCTGGCTCACATTCTGTACAAAAAAAACTATTAAGTACCTTTTTCTATTCAGAAATTAATTAATTCATCAAACAAATTGTGAACAGCTGAGCCGTACACTGTACTGATGCTTAGTCGAGCAGAAAGGGCTGAGCTTCTCACATGTTTATTTTAGAATAAGTTTTTAGCTGCAGCCACATTATTGGCTAAAAATGATTAAGTGTTCATTAAACTTATTATATCTCAGGCAATAAAATGTTTATTTTCTTGTATAAAACGAATTGAATCATTTGTTTATTTGCCTTTTTAATGTATTTCTAATATAAAAAAGCTTAAGGGGTTAAATAAAAAACATCAGCAGAAGGTGTCTCATCAAAATTGTACTAGATTCCAAGAATAACCGTTACTGCACCTATATATGACGTGCCCATTTATTACTCCAGTCGTTCTGAGCATTAAAACATGACCTCTTTGTCCTTTCTAGGGTTGATTACAATGTTCCACACTTCAGCAGCTGCAGTGTAACCAGGTGGACAGTAATTGAGAGCTGTGCTGCGTTCATTTAGTACCTTGGCTCGGGCGAGCAGCTCAGCAATGAGCCGTATTGATTCCAGGTTTCGCTGAGCCAGCAGCAGCCTTCTCTCCTCCATGGCGATCTTCACCTGCAGCTTCTTCTGCTCCTGCTCCTGCTGCCTCTTCACCTTCTTCAGATTCCTCCGCTCCTCCTTCTCCCGCAGCTTCTGCTCTCGCTTCCGGATCCTCTCCTCCTTCTTCCTCTCCTTTTCCTCCTCTTCCATTTCCCTCTGTTTCCTGGAGAGATGATCAAATGTCCATGTTTTCAATGGAAAATAATCGCAGCTGGAAGTATTTCTTAGCTGTGACTCAAAGGGAAATAAATACACTCACGAACAATAAGACTGCTCTTCATGATAAACGATTTAGGAAAAAATGTTTCTGTAGTCCTGTCAATGTCAAAAATTGTAAAACAATTTTTACCAGCATTTCTGAAGCAGAAAAAAATAATTTTGTGGGTCTTTTTGTTTTTTTGGAGTTCTTATTATTGATTAACTTTCTCCTTTATTTCTGTCATACCTCTCTTCCTCCTTCCGCCGTTCCTCCTCTTCTTTCTCCCTTCGTTTCTGTTCCTCCCTCTGTCTCTCCAGCTCCTGCAACTTCAGCCTCTCCTGGTTTCTTCTCTTGATGGATGCGTCGCTCAGGTGCTTGCTAGTGTCAAATATAACCTAATTTCAAAAAAAAAAAAAAAAAAAACAGAAAACAAGAAAGCTTCATCAACTAAATCTATTTTCTCAGCTGAAATACAGCAATGACCTCTAAATGCATCTTGCCCAGCTAGTTTATGCCGCTTTTAAATACTTTTACTCAATAATCAGTAAGGAGCTACTGTTGGACCCAAGACTAATAAAATCATTATCAGGGCTCTTCTGTTTTGTCCTCATCCTACTTTAGATTATGGATTAGAAGACTTGCCTAATCTGATGTTCATTAACTTGGAAATACGGATGACGCAGCTTCACGTCTCATTGCCTTAAAAGGTCTCAAAGCTACTTTGTGCCTGACTAGCACAATCACATTTCTAAACCCCTATTTGGCCAAAATGTTGCTACAACAATTCAGAAACAGTTTATGGAATGCAAAAAGACAAAGAAAGTCACATTTAAGACCTTGAAGGAGATTGCTGTTGATGAAAAAAAACATTCACAATGCCCTCACTGTCTTAAGGGACTGAGATGAGGAACAAAGAGCAAACTAACTGTCAGGATTTGAAATAAGCCATGCAGACAAAAGAGCTTGCAGAGATTTTTATGATTAAATAACCACCAGACGTAGATGTGCCTAAATATGAAATTCTTTAATATAGAAAGGTGTAAAACTGATTTTAAAAATGTTTATCTTTATTACAATTATCTTTATTTGCTTTAAAAGAAAGTGTTATTCTTGCTTTACTGGCATCTCACACAGTGAGACTTTTCTTGACATAAATGGCTGCTAATCATAAGAAGGGTTATTCTGAAGGGTTATACACCCACTGTTATTATTAAGTTTCAGCTTTTAAAGAAAGATTGTAACCAGCAGTTCAACTGACTACCAAATTCTCATTGGATCTCTTCCAGTACCTTAATGTTGCAGGCCACAGCTTTTCCGTCGTCTCCTTTCAGCATCAGCTTCATGCCTCGCAGAGAGTCCAAAGCCTTGGTGAAACCGCAGTATTCCTGATACTGAACATAAGCCTCAAAGTTCAGGTGACCCCCGAAGCTGAAAGTACTGAAGTTCCTGTCCAGCATCTCCTCCCTGTATGGATCCAGCATGGGGATGTCAACATGCCGAACCTAAAAACGACATTGACATGTATATTGTTTAAATAGAACTTGATAAAATGTTTCATTTGACAATGCTTTTAGTTCAGAACTGAAACCATCTCCACCTTTCCAAACGCCTGGAATACAGCAGTGAGGACGTCTTCAGACGGCCGGTCCGGGAACTGGCTGTTTCTCTGGCTGAACCAGCGACACGGGAGCCCTTCCAAGTGGATGGTATCGGGCCTTTCGCCCGGCAGAGTCTCATTCATATCCTTGGCGTCACGGAAAAAGGAGTCCCAGTCGTGACGTGTGGGGAAATCAACCTTATTTTCTACTGCACGAACCTGAGCAGAAAGAGAGAGAGAGAGGGGCAGATCAGAGGTCGAGAAATTCTGGTGTAAGAGCAGCATCTTAGGATGCGTTCACACTGCAGCCTGAAGTGACTCAATTCTGATTTTTTTTTTGCAGAGGCCGATCACACTGCAAGTAAATGCGACCTGTATGAATTTACTGGCATACAGGCATTACTGGCATACTATTCTCACGCAGAATAGTGAGATTTGTTGAGAATCAGTGACGTTCAGTTCGGATGAATGCGGCCAGGACGTTATGGTCACATTTGAATCGGATATGTCTCACATATGGGTCACATTCGAAAAAGAATCCGACCTGTGCTGTTCACACTGCCATGAAAAGATTAGATACAGGTCGCATTACGCCAAAAAAAAATCAGAATTGAGTCACTTCAGGCTGCAGTGTGAACGCACCCATAGCTTCACATGAATTCCAAAAGTGTTAGGAAATATATATTTAAAAAAGGCAGATAGATCAATGGATCGATAAATGAATGGATAAACAGATGAAAGTAAGTTTTGAAAAGCCTGTTGTAATTTATGGCAGTAAGTAAAGAGATAAAACTTCATTTAGCACTTTGAAAGACATAGATCACAAAGTGCTCCAAAAGAGTAAAACTAAAAACATTAAACCTCAGTAGCCGTTACTGTGGGTTTACCAAAATATCACGTTTTCCATTTTTCACTATTGCACACAGAACATCAAAGCACAGATTAATGAGCAAATGTAAAGAACACTGAGCAAAAGCAACATAAAAGGCCTTTACTGAGGCAAAAAAAAAGTGTCAGCCTTACCTTGAGAACATCAGTAAACCCGCTGAGTTTGATGGTTTTCCCATCCAGACGGGTCAACAGGCTCTTTACCACGGTTTTGTTTTCCACCTCGCCCTCAAAGCGGATGTAGTCCAGGGTGCTCTTGGAGATCCGCAGGGCTGAAAACTGCTCCGGAGCCACCATGGCCTTCACTCGCTCCATCACCTCCCAGTTGGAGATGCTCTTGCCCGGCAGCTTGAGCTGCGGCAGAGCCACGCTGACGGTCATTTTGGCGATGGGCTTCAGGTACAGGTTGTGCTCGGCAGACAGGCACACCGCCTCCGTGGTGTCGTGCACGATGGTGGCGGTCATTGCTGCGGATAGCTACAAATGTTGAGTTTCAGGTTAAATGCAAAAGGCTCCAAACTGCTTAAAAAGATATGTGCAATTTAACGAGTAAACATGGGTCAAACGCAGAGCGAGCTTCCAAACCTAACTTGCCGAACAATATTAGCTCAAATGTAGCTTTAGCTAATCCAGACAAACTCGGAAGTTTAAAAAATTAAATAACTACGGCTCTTATACGAAAAGTTCATCAAGCATTTAAGTATTTAAAAACTGTCTTGCGTTAGCTGTGAAGACGGTTAGTGTTTTAACAAAAAGGAGTTGGCACTTGCTGACACCGGAGCTAGTTAGCTTCTTGTTTAATAACTAGCTTTAGAACTCCGTTTATTTTTTTTTAATATTACGGTGTATAAAGTTAGCTGTAACTATTTAAAAGTACAACCTACCAAACATCAGCTACAGTCCCTGCTAAAACAGTGGCGATGTTACTGTAATGCAGTACAGAAAGAGCCAAACACCGCAGAACAGAAATCACCCATAGAGACTTAAACACAGCATCAAAATGAATGCAGCGCACTTTGACCTTCCGCCGAAACAACGTCTAACAGCGCGACTGTGTTTACAAACAGCGACACCACCTGGCGTGGCGGAACAGAAATAGCTAAACATTTCCTAGACCGCAGATTCTGCCCTTTCTCTCAGTCACTGTCTGACATTTGTGTCCTAAAGGGGTACAAAAGCTACCATAAAGAAAGAGAAGTAAGTGAAACTGTGACAAATCACAAATTTAAAGAATTTGACATAAAATACAACACGTGCAAATCTATGTACGGATTAAATTTGAGGTATTGCATTTTTATAGACAATTCCCTCTGGATTTGGATGCTTTACAGGTTAAAAGATTCTTCCCTTTAATTGTTTTTATTTTCAAACAGTTTTTGATGGAACTAGTTGTTTCTATGTGTAACCATGGCAACAATCAGGATTTTCTTTTAATAGCAGTGTGATAGGAATCTTAAAAGATCTAATAATGACTCCAAATCCCAGAGGAGTTGAAACAGAGGCTTTATGGATGCGGAGCAGGACCAAAGAGCAGAGAAAGAAAAAAAGGATGAAGTTCCAGAACCATCTCCTCCATTGTCCATTACATCTTTCTAACAGTACAATCAGAGAGAGATTTAAGGAGTGGCAAAACCAAAGAGGTGGATTATCATTGCTTGCCAACAACTGATGGTGTCATCATTGTTATTGTAAAAATACCCTCTGCTATTTGTCCTACAGCAACAATACCTCCAGTTAGCTGTTTCTTCAGATTTGTTGCCACCGGAGATCCTTCCTGCCAATGCCTCGACATTCACAACATTTTGAAAGTACATGAATGATATGAGTTACAACAATATTCAATATCCCTTTGGGATAAAAAGAATTATGTTTTAATTGAAATGTATATTCAGGCAACTGGCTCAATACTTTATTCTGCGTCCTAAGACAGAGTGTTTTGCACATTATTTAATGTAAAAATGCTTAAGCTCAGTCAGACGGGATAGTGAACATCAGTGTACAAATCTTCAAATATTGCTTCTCTTTGTAGGTTTGCAGTTGTGCCATTCTTTTGCACAGTGGTTTGAACAGTTCTTTGAACAGTGCAGTGCGCAGAGGGGATTCTTATGTTTTAAAAAAAAACCTTTCTTGTCTCCAACTTTTCTCTGGCTTTCTGGGATATGTGTTGCTCTGTCACATAACAATCTGAGAAAAACAATGATAAAATGTAAAACCACTTAAGGTACATGAAGACATTTGAATATCAAAAATATGTTCTTGTGTGTCTAATTATAATTAATCTGAATAATTTTTAAAATTGTTTTCATAAATCCCTAATTATCATTTTTACAGCACTGTAGATCATATGACAAACAGAAGCCTAAGTGAGTGTTTGTCTCACTAACGACCGTTCACACATTAAACTTTGTATAATGTCATGGTCTCTGTACTGACTTGTTCAGCCAAAAACCAGAGAGGACTCTATGTGCCGGACATGGATTAGGCCTAAAAAATCCCCAAGGCAAAAAAGTTGGCACAGTTTCCCTGAAAAGATGGTAGAGGAATTTACATAACAGGCATTACTCCCCTTCAGTGTGTGTATATAGGTCAGTAGCTGCAGTCAGAGAGCCTCTCTGTTCTGCCCCAATCAGCAGTCATCATTGAACAGATAGGCTGCAGGGATACACTGGATTCCACAGGCTCTTTTCATGATCCCTGGAAGGCTTTTCTGGGTTTGGCGTACAAACACCAAACAACATCCCTTCAATCTCGTACTGTTTTAAACAGCATACAACACATATTTTTAAAAACAGAGCAACAGATAGATGTAAACACTCTAAAAAGGCAGAGTAAAATATTGCTGTGAAAATGTCTGCTGCTGGGCAGCTCACAGACAGGAAGCTGTGGATTTACTGTATGTGCAGCTCCTAAGCTGACCCAGGGGGTCATCAGATCATCAATTCTTCAGCACCACAACACAAACACAATCAGTGGCAGCCAGCAGTCAAAACAAATAAAATGGGTCATTCTTTTGGAAATGTGGGGCTTTTCCATGCCACATCTCTGACCACTTGCAGACCTGTCGTCTCTCTCTCTCTCTCTCTATCTGATCTGTACACGGCAAATATCTTATTTAAAATGTTAGCTGTAGTGACAGCAACAGAATTTATTTAATAAATTACTCCAAACCTGTGTATTAATGTAAACAAATATTGCTTTATTTCACATTTACCAGTCAAACACAACAAGAATGACAGAGTGGCTCTTTAACAATGATCACACATCACTGAAGAACTTCACAGTATATCACCAACAACACTGACAACTACTCACAATTGAAAATGGAGCGAGCAGCACTTCAAACGTCATGCAGTCGAGAACATATATTAGTTTATGCATTTCTAAATGAAAAAAAGAAAACAACACAGAGTCCTATTAATTTTAGTACAAATGCTACAAAATACAAAGAAAACATTCAAGAAATCTGGGTTGCGTCACTGAGCAATTAGGGTTCACATATTTGGGAAACCAATCAGAAGGTCTTCTCAGTGCTACTCATAAATATACAGCAAATAAATACATAACAATCAATTGCGTAAATGCAAGGTTGCATTGATAAGGGATAGAAGACGAGAGCCTGTTTCAGTATGAAGCCTCTTACACAAATCACCAGAATCATCTAAATAGCCATTCTGCACAACTGATTGATTGAACAAGAAGCTGCAAATATGTGGCATAACTGATTGTAAACTTTGAATAATATGAAGAGCTAAAGGTCCAAAAAATATATCTCTTAATGTTGACCATTTGTAGTACCCCAAAACTTAAATAGCTATTAAGACACAATTAAAAAAAGTCACTAAAAAACAAATATCAGTGAATGTGAGGTACATAATTGTCAGAAGAAAATAGACAAATTCTGTGCTATGTGCATTTCCATACTGGAACCATACAGCAATAGCCTTTTCTTTTATTTCTGTTAAAAGAAAAGGAATGTCAATCTCTGTTTGCTTTTTTTATTTGGTAGAATCTATTACTACTATAATTAACTTAAGTGAAGATAAATGGGAAAAGTTATATAATCAGATGCATCCAGTGGGATGGAGGTATCATTTAAATTTAACTATAAGACTTAAAACCTGAAAAACATTTCAGGTATTTCAGCTTGTCCTAAAAAAACCCCAATAACTTCAAAGTGACAAGTGCAAACAAGGTGTCTGTAAAAGGTTGAATATTAAAATCTGCTACGTTAAAAACATTATAGAACTTTACAAAAAAATCACTTGAGCACCATCCAGTTACATGGAGTTGGAATGTAGAAACTCCACCCTAAAAATATATTACTTTGAAAACGGAGATATAGTTTTAGAGAATACAGTGGAGTCAATCCAAATGGCTTTTATTTCTCTACATCTTGAGCCATTTTGAGATTAACCTGCTGGAAAGTAATTTCAGAGTAAAATGTCGGCTTGTGTGATGCGCCTTAGCTGGGGCTAAACAGTCCTTATAAAAAAGGTGAAAAACAAAAACAGTTAGTTTTTAATTAAAGTATTGCCAAGTGCAATAAAACGCTACATGCTCTGTGCTCTGCCACAATAGTGCCCAACAGAAACCACTGCATTATGAACAAAATTAACTCATTCAAAACAACATACTTTTATTATTTCTGTCAATTTCTGCAATATAAACAAAAAAAATGTTCTGTGTCTTATTATTTTGAGATCTGACCTGTCAGATTTTAAACACAAGTATAAACCTTAAATGTATGAAGCTCGGTCTGTATTGCTGGTAGAACTTTATCCAAACAAGTTGGACAGTGGTCTGGCTCTCAGAGGACTCCTGGGCAGCTCTTCTCCTCTTCCTACCTCCCCGGTGTCCCTGAAGGAGGCACTGTGGATGATCTGGGCTCGGTGGCGCCCACGATGCAGCCGGGCATTCAACCGGCTCAGGGACGACTTCCTCTGCAAGCCCCCTTTGGTCTTCTCCGCCTCCTCCGACGTCTGTGGCGGTGAGGTCAGCAGTCGCAGTGATTTCAGGTTGCCCTGGAGGACTTTGGGCAACCTCCAGCCTCGCGTTCTGCTGCTGCCACCATTGGCGTTTTCGGTATCTGACTCTGGTCCAGGTGAGGTTACCAACCCGTCCCTTTCCAGGTCAGCAGCCAGTAGCGGGGAGAGGTACTGGACGGCTCGCCTCCCGCTGTAATCCCGAGCCTCAGGGTCCGCTTCATAGTTGGAGAGCAGCACACGAACCACCTGCCAGTAAAACATCTTCATTAGTCCTTGTAAGAGTATTCCAATCACTTGTCATTTTTACAAATATTTTCCCACCAGAATCCCAAAATTTCAGTGCATGTCAATGGGATAGACCTACACATATAACTGAACTAGGGGAAAATAGATACATGTCTTTTATTTCTTCCACGAATTAAAAATGATAAATAATGCCATGAAGTTGCTATTCAGTCAACTTCAATGAAGTCTAGTAACTCCAGAATTCACCCATCGACTCCACTTCTTTGTAACTAATCCTAGAGAGAATTGGTTTCATGAAGACCAAAGACCACATGACAGGTCAGCCGGAGTTGAGTTCAAAGCAAAGTCAAGGTAAAAACAACATTTGGACACTCTTCAAATCCATCATTCAAAATTGTAAAGAGTAGAGCCCCAAATGCAGCTTTACCAAGTATGACTGTCCACCTATGCCAGGCAAGAAGAAGATTAATCAGAAAATGGCCAAGAGTCACATGGTAACTCTACAAGAAAGATTCATAGAATATTAGAGGTGGCAAGAAGAAACCCATGAAATGAAAGAAAGCCATTACAAGTGCTGTTCGCACTTACAAGCCAAGGCACTCATTCTAACTCAGCAGATAGACTGTTGGTAATTGTGTGCAGCTGCATTTAGCTACACTAAGGCAGTGAAACACATGATACCCCAACTCCCTGCTACCCACCTGTGTGTGTCCATGCATGGCAGCCAGGTGTAGCGGCGTGTAGCCAGCACTTGATCTTGCGTTCACATTTACAGGTATAGTGTTCTCCTTGGCAAAGTCCAGCAGCTGGGAAAGCAGCTCAACCTTGCCGTGCTTCGCGGCCCAGTGGAGGCAGGTGAGTCCGGTCACAAAATCTCTTTTGGCAACCAGACTCGGTTCGACAGCCAACAGGGGTTGCAGGCTCTCCCACAGGCCGTCTGAGGCGCAGAGCATCCATTCGTGCTCAAGGGGGTCCAGGGTGACAGAGGAGCTGTCCTCGTCCGTTGCCGAGGAGAGGACGGACGACGAGTCGCCGTCGCTCCGCACAGAGTCTCGGATGCGTGAGCCGCGGTTGATCAGAGACCTCCGAACCTGCCACGTACGAGAAGTTCTCTTTAGACGCATATCAGACATACAAATACGGCGACTGCAACACTGGTAAAACGTTAACAATTATTTCTGCGTGTCTCACGTGAGGTGAGCTACTCATCATCAGCTCTATGAAGTTCCTGCGGCTTCCTTTCGGCGTCTGTATTTCCCCCACAGACTCCAGCCCCTCCAGTGCGCTGTCTTCCGACAGGCAGCTGATCAGCATGGCTCGCTGGGATCCTTTAGACACCCGACGTGTCCCTCTCGCCACGTGGTTGTGGGAGCCGGCAGCGGGGGCCTGGTCTAGGTCGTGTGTCCCGATAGCTGGCGCAGACTCTCGCCTCCTCCTGTCCCTCAGCCTCACCTCTCCTCCTCCAGCAGTGGTAGGAGTACCTGATTCGGTGATACCCTGGGCCTGTGCTGCAGGTTGCTCATTGCCGTTTGACTGATGGTCATTGTCCAGACTGGTTGAGGTTGATGCTTCTGTAGGACAATCACAATGTGTTACACTTCATTATGAGCTTATTATTGTAAGTTAACATCTGTACCATATTCTGTTTTGGATGATGTACTGCTGAACAAAGGAATGCCATAAAAAATGAAAGATATATTTGACAGCCTTGAGCATCCTCTTTATGATACAGCAAAGCAACGACAGGTTCTGCAGTCAGAAGCTTTTTCTGTGTCGTTGGAGCAGAGACTGCTACAGGAGATTCTTTAATGTACAAAGTCATCAAATTACTTAATCTCCCTCGGATTGATAATGTATTTTAGAAAGAACAGAAGAAATCCAAAGCATTTACACTTATCTTTGCTGGACTTTACAAATTAATTTTAAATATTCAACAATCCAAATGGATTTGTTTGTACTATGTTTTTAGGGACATTAGGGAACAATGACACAACACTTTTAAGAATTTTATTTGTGAAACCATAACCTTCCCACTTATATCGTTTTGCCCCACACTGTAATGCTCCATCACATTAAGAGTGAGAGACGTTTTAGTTTATGGTCATAAATGTAAAAAGGTCAATTTAATGAGATTCTTATTCTTTGAATGATTCCTGTAATTTCTTTGCAAGGTTTTTATTGATGAAGAAAATATTGATTCATTTTAAATATTCAACAAATGCTTTACATTTTTCCCGAGCTTAAAATTATAATAACTCCAAGTTAAACAATCGCCCAGGCATTTAGAGGTCATATAACAAAAATAAATAAACAATGGGTACATTTAAATAATCTCGCGTCTCCCTCACCTGCTGGTTCTCCGTCCTCATCCGGGTTGCCGTTCACTTGTTTGTTGTCCAGCGTCTCTTGGACGTTCCCGTTGCACTCCGCATCAACGTGGCCGTCTGCGTCCTTACGCATCGCCGACTCCTCGCAGCCATTCAAGCACACAAATTTCACCCCGTTTTCCACTTCCACGAAACCCACGCTGTCGACAATGCCGCTCAGCAGCTCCCATCCCGCCCCTTCTTTCTGCTGGTCATCACAGCCACAGGGATCCGTGAAACGATCGATCAGCTCCATCTGTCGGACCCTCCCTCCTTTCTCCAACAGGAACTCGTGCACGGCTTGCGTCGTGCACTGCTGGGACGCCATATCGTCCTCATGAACGTCTCCGAGTGACCGCAGTTACGAATGGATTAGCGGCATAACTGATTTTCCGAATACACCCAGGGTCTTTCTAATTTGGTCGATTCAGCCACAGCGGATGACAGCATCTCCTCCTCCCTCTCATTTCAATTGCAGGGACCTGTATGCCAAACTCTGGTCGATAGAGGGCGCGCTTGGACGTGCATGGAGAATGATGCGTTTGCGTGCTGCTTGCAGATCAGGCTTCCAGCGAATAGGAAAGTTCTGTCTGCTGTTGCATTTTTTTAAATAAATGCAAAGAAGGGCAGACGGTACATTAGCTTCCTTACCGAGCAGAAGGAGCATCGAACTACCTTCAACTATTTTTGATTAATAACTTTTGCATACTTTTATCTTATGCATTTTAATAGGCGTAATTTTATTAATAGGGACATAAATTGTTAATATATGCTAATTAAAATAGTATGCCAAACTTACGGAAGAGGATTAGGGCCATTGGGAAAAAAAAGTCAGATTTTTTTTTCAATAGCTCAGAAATTTTTTTTTCCAGAATTCAAAGGGGAAAAAAAATCAGTGGTCCCCCCCAAATTTTTTTTTTTTTAGAATTCAGAGGGGAAAAAAGTGACCCAGGGGGCCACTCTTTAAAAAAATTTTTTTTTACTTTTTTCCCTCTGAATTCGGAGAAAAAAAATTTCTGAGCAACTGAAGAAAAAAAATCTGACTATTTTTTTCCAGTGGCCCTAATCCTCTTCCATACAAACCAGGTCAGCTTTATTTGTAAAATCAACCAACAGGCGTGATTTTGCAAATAATGAAATTAATTAATAAAGAATTAGAATAAAAATAAATGTTTTTAAAGTAGAAATAAAGTAGTTAAAAAGTACAATAGCATACAAGAAAAAATAACAAGAAAACATGACAAAAACAAAAATAATACATCAAATTAAAGTTTTTAACAGGATCAAAAGCCAAAGAGAAAAGTTGGCAAATAGTCAGTTGAAAATGAATTTAAACGCACCTTCAGTCCGAAAATGTACCAAACAGCATAATTGCGCCATTATTATTTTATTATTTTGTTTTTAAAAAACACACACACATTTTGTGAGGTGAGTGTTAAATCTGTTTTCTCGTTTGTTTGTTTGTTTGTTTTTTTTAATTCCTTGCTTTTTTTCTATATCAACAATTATATCTATTAAAAAGTTATTTTGCTATTATACAGCTAACTATTTTCATATAGACTCACTGTTTTCTTTTAGGTCTAACCTGCAAATTGCAGGTCAGATTCTATTTTTTTCCTCAACATCGCTCAGGAACAGGGAGCGCCTGGGAAAACGAAGCTGGGCTGTACCACTTCACAAGTAGGGGTGCATACGTTTGATTTCATAAAGTAATTTCACATTTTTGGCGCATAATTATGTTTAGATCTAATTTCAATATCATCCTAAAGTAGATTATAGCAACGAATTAGAAATATTTCAGCAAAGCTGCGTTTTATGAAACACCTGTACACACAAACAAAACACACTCAAATCCCCTCATAGTTTTGTTTGGTCTCGTCTGTCTAGTTGTCGAGAGGAGTCGGTCCTGGAAAAGAATCCGAGGGGCTGAAAAGTTGCTTTGTTTTGGTTTTGTTGAAGTAATTGTGAGTTTGTTCAGGCTGTTTAAGTTCTGCTAAAATCATGGCTTCCTCGGATGTAGCTCGACAGCTGGTGAGCTTTCATTTACTTTGCGTTTTAAACCAGGCTGTTCTTGACAGTTGAGCAGGGAGTGTCCTGCGGCTATCATTAAGTTAGCTAAAGCTAACATTACAACGCTCCTGAAGTTTTTGAAAGTTTAATGTTATATATACCAAAGTAGCTATACTACAAAGTAACATATATAGTAGTCATTGAACTATTTATTTGTATTTATTTTACAATAAAGTTGTCGCTTTTTTTTTTACCAAGTAAAGAGCTAGCTAGTTAGCATAACATTGAATTGTATGCAAATGGAAAATACTGATACTGACTGATATGAATTTAGTGCGACTTATTAAAGTTAATTATAAAATCAACTAAAGTTTACATTTGCAAACTTTTTAAAAAGTTATCTTAGTCGCCATATGTGTATAAGCAGTAGAACTGAATACATAAAGTTCTGAATGAAATTTGCCATGGATGAGTCTCAGGCCAAAGGTTTAAGGAACCAAAGTTTTCAAGCTGCCAACATTTTGAAATACATTTTATTAACGTAAAAAACAACATGGTGGATATTCTCTTATGTTAAAAGGGATCTTAAAAACTGCAACATACCTTAAATGTAATAAGCATTCACACACCTAAATATGACCATTTGTGTTCCTGTGACTTATAGTTTATTTAATTTTAACTCTTTATGTGCCTCATATTGACTAATTTGACTTTAACAACTCAAAATTGTAATGCCTTTAATTTTTTTACTTGATAACATTATCAGTTGATGGGTTGCTGTAGGTTATGTCACATTCAATAATGTTTTGACATCAAACTCTTAAACACTTAACTAATTTGCCAGTTTTTAGGGGAATCTATTGATTCTTGTGTGTGTTTTTTTTCTATTGTCTTTTGCCGTTTTGCTGCAAGCCAGAAATTAATTTTCTTTTCATTTACTTAAATGTCACCGGCAATGCAGTTTGACTTTACAATAACTGTTCTGTTATGTCTTAGAGACATCTATATTCAATATTGATCATCTGATGTAGATTAGATGTTGTACCTGCTTTTTTGTCTTTTAGTTTTCACAATTTGACAATTATTTAGCTACAAATGACCTTTTTTATATGTCAAGGGCTTATCTTTGGCATTTGTCACAGATGCAAGAGCAGATATGGACTCATATTGTGAGTTTGCAGCAGGCGGCAATTACCAGACTATATGTGCAAATATGTGTAAATATAATTTTTTACATGTTTGTATGAGCTTTTTAATGATCTTTTTCTGTGTAATGTTTTTTACAGGATAAAGGAGCCCGGCCCTTGTCCCTAGCTGGCCATGTCGGCTTTGACAGTCTCCCAGATCAGCTTGTCAACAAGTCCATCAGTCAGGGCTTCTGCTTCAATATTCTCTGCATCGGTACTTTATCATATTTATCTACTTTAGTCATACATTTACCAGTAATTGTTTAATTTCCTAATTTAATGATATAAATTGTTGAGAATACATATCATAGTAAAAAAAACATTCATCAATTTTAAAAAGTGAAAAATCTTTATTTTTTTTCTCCAGGTGAGACTGGTATTGGCAAGTCGACACTGATGGACACACTGTTTAACACCAACTTTGAGAACTTTGAGTCGTCCCACTTTGAACCTCAGGTGAAGCTGCGGGCTCAGACCTACGACCTCCAGGAGAGCAACGTCAGGCTCCGTCTCACTGTGGTCAACACCGTCGGCTTTGGGGACCAAATGAACAAACAAGAAAGGTCTGACTAAGAACTGTTTGTGGGTCTCAACTAAAATGTTCCTCACTCAGGGATTATAACTTCACTTAAATGTAGTATCAGTGGGATTGAGCTTGTGCATGCAGACTGTCACTGATGTTTGTTGTTTTGTCCTGCAGCTATCAGCCGGTGGTGGATTACATCGATAAGCAATTTGAGACTTACCTTCAGGAGGAGCTGAAAATCAAGCGCTCTTTGCACAACTACCATGACTCCCGAGTGCATGCCTGCCTGTACTTCATCTCCCCCTCGGGTCATTCGCTCAAATCCCTGGACCTCGTTACAATGAAGAAGCTGGACAGCAAGGTAGGACATAAAGTACAGACATTTAGGGAAAGCTTAATCTTGAGGTTATTTCTGTTAAAGTACAAACCTTACAGTAATTGCGATTGGACTTTTCTTTCCTTCACTACAGGCAGTAGCTTGGATATGAATTATTGCAAATTAGGCATTAGAAAGGTTTAGATGTAGAGGAGTCTAGCAGGAGATGTAGTATTGTGTTTATTTCATCCAACTCAAAGCCAAAATGATCTGTAGGATTCAATCAGGGGTTTTCCCCGACTGGGAGCTTAACGCTAAATGTGACAGGCAGCCAATCAGAAAGCAGGTGCAAAGTCATGCTTTCTGGGGACATTACGAGGGGAATCCCAAACAGCTGAAACAGCCAACGCTTAGCCTGGCGGTGGGGCTAGCAAATCAGAAAGCTCGGATTCTCCACCTGCTTTCTGAGGGGAAATTACCGAGGGGAATCCCGAACAGCTGAAACGCTAAGCCTGGCAGGGCTAGCAAAGCATGGCAGCGCCATGCTTATAATACACTGGGGGAAACCCTGCAAAGGAAAGGAGCAACATTTAGAGTTACTATCTTTATATATATATATATAAAATGTCTGAGGTGTATTAATTAATTAATTCATTTTTCTGTGCTATCAAGTTCTTGCTGATCATTAAACACAAAGGGGCAACAATGTATGGATGGTGCAGAATCTCACAATGTTCTAAGTTTTTAAAAAACACATTCCAGAAGGCGTCTAATCTGGATATTTGGATCAGTGGCATCAAAAAAGAATCAAGAACTGAGTTGATCAGCTGGAATTAATAAATAGAACACAAATTAGGGAATTTAATCAAAAAGGAAAACAAGAGAAAAGAAGAAGACACCCATTATCTAGGAGTGTAATGACAAAAGTCATGTTTTTTTGTGTTCTTTGGTTTCAGTCACGGTTCGGTACATTCTTTGTCTGCTTCTGCCAAGAAAAGATAATCAAAAGTGATCTGTATAGAACTGACTTGAGATTTGCTTTTAAATGAAAGAATAATAATAATAATAAACAGACCACACCATTGTGGTCTGTAGCTAACAAACTGTAAGAATAGAGTTTGATGCACAGAAAAGCTTAACCAGTATCGCCAAACAAAATGGATGAAAACAACCAAATTTTATGGCTCTAACATTTTGAACCTTAAATTTGGATTTTTAACAAATAAAATCCAGAAATAAAGTTTAATATCTCAATATCAGAAAGTCTAAAACATGTAACATATTGAAAGTAAAAGTGTGTAGAAATCCAAAAGGTTTTCCAGGAAGTGTTTTGTGCCTAATATGTGGTCACTCCTGTAAAACCACATCTCAGGCTACGGAGATGGAATGAAGTAGTTTTTATCTCCGGTTGCCTTGGGTCTGTTTTTCCAGCAGATTAAATTACCCAAACATGTTGCGGTGATTGAAGGCGACCATTAACCAGTGATTGTTTAGCCATGGGGGCCATAATGAACGGCATCTGAAAAGATGAGAGCATCATATCACCTGTCATTCAGTAATTCATCGTTTCGGCTTCAGAACACTGAGAGCAGGAGGGTGATTTAATATCGAAGCTACAGGCGAATGCAGCCTTGTGTTTGTTTGGTTTTGATCCCCTAGTGTTAGTAGTAGGACAAACAGCTGGTTTTGCTTTAGCAGAAAGTGAGATAGAAATGGATTGATAAACATGAATTAGTTAAACTGTCAGTGAAATGATCTATTTAACTACACATGTTTTATATATTAAAAAAAAGATGATTAGGAGCTATAAAATTCAAAACTCTGGAGGAAAGTAATAAATGAAAAGGCTTTAAATGAAAGCTGAAGCAGTTGTTGAACTTGATTTAAGTAAATCCATCTGGAGCCCTGAATATTTCCTGTAGATAAATAAACCTAAACCTTTTTTTTAAATAAAGATTTAAATTGTAATATAATGCTTCCTGAGGACTTGTATTGAACCTCTGTGCCTCAGAGAAAAGAGGAAATGGTTTCAGAAGAAACTATGCCGTGGTGGTTTTATTGTGTGAATGTTGGGAGAGCTTCACTATCAGCCTTTCTATCCTTCCTCATCCCTCTTTAAGTGGTCAAACTTTCCCATGCTCTCGCTCACTCCCCCCCTCCCTCTCCATCTTTGTGTGTGTGTAGCTACGTCTGTGGGTTTTTGTGTGGTTTCGTTGCTCTGGAGTGGCAGTAACTCTGGATTTGCGTGTGAAAGGAATAGAAAGAGCGAGGGGGAAAGCTGGAACCACGTCACGCACACACAAACACACACACACACACACACACACTCTCGAGTTGTCCTTTTGTGTCACTGTACGGATACACACAGAGCCAATTGTTGAGTCTTCTGCAGTGACAGTCAGTCAGTCACTCAGACAGCTGTTGGAACAGATCTAGCATCGTTTTGTTTTCTCCTCTGGGAGCAGTGTGTGTTCTGCATGTGTGTGTGTGTGTGTGCGGCTGTGTGGTCTGACCCAGAAGCTCGCCCGGTGGCAGAAACCCATTCCAAGCCCCTCCATGGGACGGTGGGATGACAGAGAGGAATGTGGGGTGATTGAACGGATGGGCCTGAAATAACATGTAAAACATGGTTTATATTACACACAAATTAAAACAGATTTAGATTTAGAAAGAAACATTCATTCTTTTTTCTTAGGTTTTGTTTAAACTCAAGCCATGAATAGGGTAGTTTGTTTATATGTAGTTGAAGTGATCCACTTATAAGTTGGATATTAACTCATTACTCATCGCATTCAGATGAGAAAATTTAGAGCATAGTGTATTCATTTTTTTATTTTATCTATGCCAGGGTTATGCAACCTTTTGTAAATGAAAGACATTTTGCCTTCAGTCCAGCTAAATAAGGTTTGTTTAGGGATGCAAACGTCACACAGCCACTTAAAATAAAAACAGTTTATAATGTTTGATGAATATCTACTACAGAAAATGTGTTCTTGCATTTAAATAACAGTCATTTATGTTTGTTTTTAATCCACAATGGCTCCCTCTCTTGCTTTAGGTGAACATAATTCCAGTCATTGCCAAGGCGGACACCATCAGTAAGAGCGAGCTGCACAAGTTCAAGATCAAAATCATGAGCGAACTGGTCAGCAACGGCGTCCAGATCTACCAGTTCCCGCTTGACGATGAGACTGTGGCAAAGGTCAACACCACCATGAACGTAAGTCGGTACATCTGTGAGTAATTTACCTGGATCCAAATGTTCTTATGCAAGAGTTCTGCAGGCTGAGTTAATTTATTTAGGCACAAGTTTGTTCAGTTTGTTGTTTTTGAATAATTTATTGAATTTGTTCCGTTCTTTCAGGGCCATCTCCCATTTGCTGTCGTAGGCAGCACAGAGGAAGTGTGTGTTGGCAATAAGATGGTGAAAGCTCGCCAGTACCCATGGGGTGTAGTTCAAGGTAGAATCAGTGTGGATTTGTATTTCAGCCACAACGAAACAAGACCCGTGTCATTCCACCCGTTTTCTGTTCTATTCCGGCTCAAACGAAAGCGATTTCATTTTTCCTCCTAGTGGAAAACGAGCACCACTGTGACTTTGTGAAACTGAGGGAGATGCTCATTTGCGTAAACATGGAAGACTTGAGAGAGCAGACCCACACACGCCATTACGAGCTTTACCGGCGCTGCAAGTTGGAGGAGATGGGATTTAAGGACACGGACCCGGAGTGCAAGCCGGTCAGGTGAGCGGCCCACATGCTCCAGAACGCCTCCGCCTGCTTGGAGCGGCCGGCTCGTCCATTGAGCCTGAAGTCCAAACACAGTTTGTTTTTTTTCACAGTTTACAGCAGACGTATGAGGCCAAGCGTCAGGAGTTCCTGGCTGAGCTGCAGAAGAGGGAGGACGAGATGAGGCAAGTTTTTGTGCAGAGAGTGAAGGAGAAGGAAGCGGAGCTGAAGGAGGCTGAGAGGGAGGTATGTAAATATACAATACCTGGCAAAAGGTTTTTAATGTTTAGTGACTGCCCATTAATATAAATCCAACTATCTGTTATTTAGCTTTTGAGTTTAGGTTGTTGTAACCAAATATTTTGTCATCAATATTACATAAATGTGAGGCTTTTAATGACCCATTTAGACTGTTTTTGCAGAATCAAATGATTTTCTTCAGGCAACTTTGATAAATAATAGGAAAACATTAGATCCATAGGCTTGACTTTAATACAGATTATCCAGCATGTATAGATATACACACAGTCCATTTTGTATTTGTATGAATGTCAGTCAAAACAGATTGAGCTGTTTGTAGGAGTCAAGGAGAAAATATGTTGCTGTCAAGTACGGAAGTGGCAGTATCATTTTTCATTTGGGTGTTTTTGCTGCAAGTGATGCTGATTCATCGAACAAAGTGGGTGGAGTAATGAAGGAGGATTATCTTTACTTTGTACAACTTCAGCACAGCTTAAACGCTAAATGGTTGAATCATGGACACAAGTAGTTACTTCAGAACCGAGTTGTGAAACGAAACGATAAAGACAGCTGACATGAAGCAAGTTGGTCGGCCTGTTTGCAACTCTGTCAAAAATGTCTGGGTGATTTTTAAAAGTGGATTCTGTTTTAGGAGAACAACCAATTGAAAAGACAATTTCTGATAATAATGGTTAAATTTTTAAACAATAATCCTAACACATGATGCTAGACTGTTTAGATTAGGAAAAGGCCTCATAAGCCGACCGGAAATGTGTTCCTGATGAATCGGCTTATAAAATTAAGCTTCTTTTTGCTTTTTCAAATCAAGAACAAACAAAAGAAGTAAAAAAATAACACTTTTACTTTTGTTCCATTTATATATTTCTAATGTTTCTAAAATGTATCTTCTGAAGTTGTTTGTTTTATTGCATTTTAGCTGCAGGGTCGTTTTGAGCAGCTGAAGCGTCTGCATGCGGAGGAGAAAGCAGCTCTGGAGGAGAAGAAGCGTCTCCTGGACAACGACCTGACTTCTTTCGGGAATAGAAAAACTGCGGCGGCGCTGCTTCAGCCCCCGGGCTTCACCGTCAACGGGAAGAAAGACAAGGACCGGAAGAAGTGGGTGAAACTCTCCTGCTTAAGCCTTATGGCTCGGCATCCGTTGGCTCCTATGGCGAATTTTGAGCAGTTTATCTTAATCCATCTCTTTTATTCTGTCTTTCAGTTCTGGCTTCATGTGAAGACGTAAGAGGTCCGAAGTGCACATCATTATGACCAGTGTAACCAGTGGCCTTTTGTCCACATTCTTTTAAGCCAGTCCACGACACTAATGAGAAAAACACAGCACCCACGGCTGTAGCATGTTAGCTTGAGCTACCAAAGTTTAAACACAGTTTCCAAAAAACCTATGTACACTATCTGCTGAGGTATTTGTAATCTCTTTTAAGTTTCTTCGAGGAGTTAGTTTGTATTGTTTTGTTTTTGTATTTATCCTCTTTTTTTTTTTGGGCCAGGCTAAAGAAAAACCATTTCAAATGCTGTTTACACTTAGACTGGTACAGAAATTCATTTTTGGTATTATTTCTACATAAGTTGCTTATTTTCCCTCTTTTGTCCCTTTGTGTCCTTTTCAGACTTTCTAGAGTTCTTTCCTTGTCAGTATGTTAACAATCCAGCTGACAGATCATTTTTCTTTGTGTTTGATTTTGTTTAATATATGTATGCAGCAATTTTAATGTCAGCTGGAAACATCATACATGTCTTGCTGAATTAGATTTTCCCTTAATCTTTGAAATATGTTAAGAGTTTAAACTTTGATACATTTTCTCAAAGATATTTTGCTACATTCATCTTTAAAAATGAGGTCAAAGGGCATTCATTATGTTTTTTTTTCCCATTTTTTGCTTTGAGTTTTGTATAAAGATCTTTTGTGTTTGTCCTCCTGTAGTTGTTTCCAAAGGGAAGTGCTTGCTCCTGACTTTTTCCATTTCTGTGCATTTAGAGATACTAAGATTTTCTGAAACCAGGATTGCTAAAGTTTATTTTTTTGATTTGGAATATATTACAGGATCTATTTATGAACATATTTCTTTCACTCCCTTGTTTTACTGCCACAAACAGTGGATTTTTGCTGCAAATCATGAGTAAACTATGCATTATATTGTATCAATGTTAAGGGAGCAAACCTAATAGAAGGAAAGTGTTTTTCCTTTTTATCCATATTTTCATTTTACTTTGTACTGTAAATCTAAAACAGAACACTGTGGTGCTGGTTTGACTCACTTTTACTGACACTTTTTCTGACAGTTGTACTTACAAATATTAGTGCCTTAAGTGTATGAAACGTAGACATACACTACCCACACACTGCCACAAACATCAGTTTACTACATTTGTTTTTACAGACAACAGTATTATTTGGAATCTTTTGTGCTTTTTAAATAAATCCTTGTATTTTTGTCATGACACATTGTGTTTGCCTATTTTTTTCCACCTAGGCAGAAGTTTGGGCAAATCTATGCCAACTTTAATTTAGGGTATTAAAAGAAGTAATTTACAACAAAATATATTTGGTGTGTGTAGAAATGATTAATGGATCCAACAGTCTGGGATAGTATTGGATGTTGAATTATTTACAATGTCTATAAAAAGTGTTCTTACCCTTCTATGTTTTACCCTTTTAATTGTTTGTACAAAACAGGTATTAGGC
Organism: Micropoecilia bifurca; assembly: GCA_903067075.1. Lineage (NCBI taxonomy): Eukaryota > Metazoa > Chordata > Actinopteri > Cyprinodontiformes > Poeciliidae > Micropoecilia > Micropoecilia bifurca. Next base: position 1,991 of record CAEGAF010054517.1, on the reverse strand, counting down.
TTTTTGACAAGAACAAGACCCTTGGATTTCAAATCGAAAACTAGTAATTAAAATGAAATATGTGATTGAACAAATAATCTATTGGGTGTAGTTCTATTCTGGTCTTGAAATCTTTAAAAACAGAACAGATGATTAGTCCAGAATCCAAAAAGAAATCCATCAAACTGACACTTTACCACAATCCCATCTCGGATGCTAACTTCCATGTCACGTTTCTTGACAGATGAAACCCAATAAAACCCAATAACTGCACGTCTCCCTTAAAAGGTCAATGTTTTATCCCAAATCTTACATGAATGTCAGAAGAAAAAAAATAATACAGACATATATAAAAATGGAGTCTACAATTGTGTTGGTTTTTGAAATAAAATCAAGATTACTAATCAATAAATTACTAATCAGTTATATGGTATTTATCCACAAGGATATAAAGCATCATTCTGATAGAAAATAAGTTATTTCAAAAGCATACATGCTCTGAACAGAGGATTCCTGCTTTTCCTTTTGCTGTAAAGGACTAAAGAAGCTTTCCCTTCCCCACCTCTTCACTTTTTTATGAGCGCACACATTTACAGAGGGATTATCTTGTTTTGTGCGTGAGGGTTTTGTACGCTGCAGTGTCTCCCCCTCTGGCTCCGTTACCCTTCAAATGACTTAAATGCCAGCAAGCAGACAGGTGGACAGACGGGCTTGGCGTAAAAGCCAAGGAATGCTGATCGATTCCCTGCAGGAGCCCGTGGCAAACCCCGCTATTATCGTCAGGCAGAGAAAAGGACACCCAGAGGAGAAGCTTTACTCTGAGCCAAGAGCTCAGCAAAGGCCTGTTTGTGAGTAAGAGCGCAAGGCGGACACTATCTCGGCTCTGCAGAAAATCTAAATTAGCCACCCGCTCACCTCAAAATAGTAAATATCTGCGTTTAAAGTCAAGTTTTTCTGAATGAGCATAAATCCAGGCGCACATTCCCACACACGTACAACCACGGCAACCTTTTTTGCCAGTCACTCTAAATGCAAATGGAGGTGATGATCGAAGACGCCCTCGACTTGTAGGTAGATGAGGTTGTCTTGTCATGAGGGGGGGGAGGTTGGGCTGGAGATGCTCTGAAATTGCCAATTACACACCTTATCCATGTCAGTGTTTGGTTGGAGAAGAAGAGGGGCGAGATAAGACAGGGGGAGGATATACAGGAGAGAAGACGGCTGGGAAAGGAGGGAGGGAGGCCAAAAAACAGGCATCCATCACCAGGCATGTCTGCACTGATGAGGACAATAACACTCTGTGAAACAACCATACCTGCAGCGTTGCTCGTAAGGAGCTCATTGTGTGTGGAGATGGTTCTAATTAGGGCAGGAGATGATTCTCAGGATGAATCCTCTGAGGGGGAAACTCAAACGGTGCAATGCAGGTAATGTGTTTGTTTTATATCAGAGCACACAAATGAGGTTTGCTCCAAATCATATTGCATTTTAAATAGCTGCAGGCAGTTAAAATAGCAACAAAAAACACACACACACCAACACAAGGGAAATAAATTTGAAAACAAAGGCATTTATTGCGAAAAATGCACTTGACATGAAAAAAAAACAATCATATCAACCACGGGTCATCAGTACAAGACGATGTATAATGATCACATGGTAGAAAGCGCTGGACGGTGCCAGTCCAGAGCATGACTGCAATGGCACAAAAGGCCTATAAATATTCTGGACAATATAGAATCATATATCTATATATAATCTTTTTTTTTCTTTTGTTCTCTCTGTTTCACCCACAGTACCAACAGTTTTCACCACGAGTCAGTCCTGAAGAGGCATGAGCGTCCGTGTTGCACCACGCTTTGTCATAGAGTTTCTTTTAGTGTAAAGAGCTACATACAGAAGCCTCCGTCCTCCCGCTTTGGATTCACACGCACGCACACACACACACACACACACACACACACACACACACACACACACACACACACACACACACACACACACACACACAC
>CAEGAF010054516.1:0-12768 GCA_903067075.1 Micropoecilia bifurca | reverse complement strand
GTGGGTTTTCTCCGGGTTCTCCGGTTTCCTCCCACAGTCCAAAAACATGACTGTCAGGTTAATTGGTCTGTCTAAATTTTCCCTAGGTGTGAGTGTGTGTGTGCATGGTTGTGTGTCCTGTGTGGATGATGTTTCCCTGCGACAGACTGGCGACCTGTCCAGGGTGACCCCGCCTCTCGCCCGAAATGTTAGCTGGAGATAGACACCAGCAACCCTCCTGAACCCACTAAGGGACAAGGGTGTAAAGCAAATGGATGGCTGGATGGATGGCTGGATGGATGGCTGGATGGATGGATGGATGGATAGTCAGAAGGGAGGATGCTGTGTGAGGCAGAAGCTCTTTAGCTTGGAAATCATCAAAGCTCAAAGCTCTGAGGAGGAGCCTCATCCTTGAAGCCGGGGCCAGGCCCAACCAGGCGTTTTACCCAACTGAGTAGTTGCCACAGGAGATTGAAGAATTTCTCAAACATGCATGAAAGACTGAAGGCAACACTCCAGGTGTGTTTTTGATGAAAACATAACATTACAACATGATGTAAAGCTCAAAATAGTGGATTTTACATGATACCGTCCCTTTAAGAGCAGTATCATGTAGAATCAGTTTTTTACCCTGTGTACATGTTTACAAAGTTGTTGTGTGTGTGCTGTTATCTGACAGTCTGACAGGACAACCTCAGCTCTCCCCAACATTTAACCATGACAACTTCTGCACTATTCCCGAACGTTGCACTAAGACTGTGACAGGGTTAAAACGTCACTGTACGAATAAAGACCGAGTATTTCATACGTTTAGGATTGATTCCTGATATGGAAATCGACATATTTAAGCCAACAGGTTAAGAAACAAAGCCGGGACTTTTTGCTGCATTACCCTTCCTGCTTGTTCGACTCATCCAGGTTATCTGATCGGAAGCAATGAGTCATCGTCCTTGTTCACATCTGCTATCTGTTTGCTTGATCAAGACACTTGTTGCTTTTAGCTGTTTACACTCCGCTTGCTGCTCCAGCTCCAAGGATGTTTGGGATGCTGACTCCCCCCACGCTTCGCAGGGCCTTGATCAGATAGCATGACAGTAAACATCTCCCCATACATATTTATACACACATGCAAAGGGAGCCTGCAGCCAGAAGACAGATATATATAATGCATAAACTGTCGCGTTTACACGTATGCATGGACACAGTAAACACACTGACGAATGGCCTCGGAGTAAAACACGTCGGTGAGCTCAGAGGCACAGCGGCGCGACCCGGATCAGCGCCGGCCTGCTTCGGTACACTATGGAATGGATTGGCTGGTCGGCTCTGTGCCGTCTTGCTCCATCAGTTACTCCATCAGCGTGTTCATCTGTTCTGCTCGTCCGTATGTCACTGCAGAAATAAAACAACCAAAAAAAAAAAACCCAAACAAATCAAATAAACTCTCCGGCCCGTCACTCTCGGCTCAGCTGTCAAACAGAACAAGGCTTTGCTTCGCTGCAGCACAACGGGAAGAAGCTGCTCAATGTCCCTCGAGGAGCGTTTAATTAGTCGTAAGATGAATTGATTCCATATGACGTTTAACCTGATCTTTGGTTAATTAACCAGGAGTAGATAACGATCTAGTAGAGTGATCACAGCATGTTTAGATCAGTTCAACTAAAAGGAAATGTCATTACCTCCACTTGCTACTTGCTAACTCATTCACTCAGTGCTATTCATCTGTTTGCAACATGAATATCAATGACATTTGGAGGGATTTTCATATGCTAGACCAACATATAGTAGTGCTTAACTATGAAGCTGAGGAACATGATGACGGATGCACAATATGTCTGTCTTGACTTCAGTATCAGTTCATTTTAGTCCTGTATGCATCAGTCCCATACATGTGATGGTGTGATAGTGATACAGTACACGTTTTACTGTATCTGTAAAGTCGACTGTAATTTCATTTTCATTCATGGCGTCAAAAGGATATTGGCTCAAATTTTATATCGGCGCATCTCTAAACTCACCCATGGTTTCAAAATAAATGTGATACCCCCAAAACCAGAGCTTTATAAAAGCATCTTCACAACTATAAAGGAGGTCAGTGTTTCTATGTATGTCACTACTTGTAAATTTCGATGGATTGAAATATTTGCTAAATCTTCTTTGCAGCAAAGCTTATAAAAATTTTCATGCCATTGAACATATTCTCAACATTCTCAACAGAATTTAAGTTTAAAATTTAAATATGAAAATCGTGGCTTTGACTAAAGTTGAAACAGCTTTGGGTTTTTTAATAGTGTTTAATTTGATTTCATTGTGACCTTTTGTTTGTCTAATTCACTTGGTTTTAATTATGTTTTACAGTGTGATTGCTAGTTTTTACTAGTTATTACTAGTTAACTGTTGTTTAGTTTTAGACCAGATTTTATTAGCTATCATAGTAGTCTTAGTCTGTTCATATGTTGGTAAATGTTTAGGTGCAGAATTCAAAGAAGTCAAAGTGTTGTGCTGCTTTTATGTATATATTGAATGAGTATTGAAAACTTAACAGAAGATACTATTTTAACAAAATACCATAAAATAAAATGCAGGCTCACCTATATTAACTCTGACCACACACACACACACACACACACACACACACTTTTTTTTACACAGTGAGGATCTGGGTTCAGGGTGATATAGTTAGTTTTTCATCACGTCATAATTTCCATGTTTTCTTACAACTTTAATCTGGTTCTCATCTGACTGTGTTCCAGTGGGTTGACTTTATTTACGGTTCTTCCATTCGTCACCGTCAACAAACAATGAAATAAACAATATAATAATTCCCAGTTTTTATTTATAAAAAAAAAAAATCTGAAAATTAAGAATTTACTTTCTTTTATTTTATGCACTAATTTGTGTTGGTTGATTTATTTGGTCAAAATAAATCAAGATAAAGATAAACAAAAAAAACATGAGCTAGAGAAAATAAGTAGTTTAAGTTAGAGGCAACAAAATAAGAAAATTCGGTTATAATTATTAGTATATTTCACTGTTCAGAAGACTAAATAGGAATATTGTCCTTCATGTTCTAGATGTCCTTATTGTAATGATTGCATTAGATTCATGTGAAGCCAGATGTGTGGCAGCTGGGAAACCACCGGGTTAGGCTTTTGAAGAGATGTTAAGTCAGTACCTTTTCTGACCAGAGGAGGGTGCAAGAGCCCCATGTGACTCCCTTATTTCTCCCACGCTCCCGCCACACCCCCCACATCTATGCATGTATATGAGCAGTGATGAAGGCAGGTACATGGGAGATGCCCTGCTGATGAACCTCAGCCTCTTGACTGACACCAGCAGCTTGCTCCGCTCGCCGGGACTCAAGGCGTCTCTCTCTGCTCAACTTTAAATTGCTGCGTTCCTCGTTACAGCAGAAAACAGACAGATATTTGCTAATGAAGCCGCATGCTTTGGTAACCACAGCTCCCCCCTGACCGGGGTTGGGGAGAGCATCCACCTCTACTCCACCTCTACTCAGAAACATCCTGACTTTGGGAAAACATCAACAGCTTGGTCACATGGTTGGCGAATAAGAGCCAAAAAAAATAAATAAATCCTAGGTGTTGTTTTTAGTTTGTATTTGGGCTTCTCGACGTAAAGTCATTTCTTTTACTGCTGCTGAGATGTGATAGCTGAACATTTCATTTAGCTTTTAATGTTGCTGAGAGCATCTGAAAGCACAAACTGACGCAATACATTGCAGACAAAATGCTGTCCGATGGCTGATGTACGCTGGTCCTCAAAGACGTGTCTGCGAGCCTCTGGCTTATTATTTAGCAATAATATTATTATTTAGCAATAATAAGTCAGGTTTGTGTGGGTTTGCAGCTGCGTCAGGCAGCAGCTGACAATACCCAGCCTAATATCAACATATATTGGTCTAAAATAGTCCTGCCATCTGTTGCACTAATGGGAGGAGTTATTTTTGAAATGACTCTTGTACTACTTTCCTCTTTCTATACCATAGAATAAAATACTTTGTAACCACTGCAGTGAGTAAAAATAGCAATTTGTCAATTTAGACCCTGCAGAATACAATAATGGACAGTTATAGGTACAAACTGGAATAGATTCAAACTAAGGTTATCACAGTAAGCTAAAACTAACCAGATTACAAAAGATGAAATTGAGAAAATATTTTTGAAATAAACAAATTTTAATAAATGAAAACGGTAATCAATGGAGAAAAACTATATCTAGCTGGAGCATTTACAAAACTAAAACAGAGGTAATAGATACAATACCCTTCGTTTTTGTGTTTATAATCCATCCGTACAAATAAGGAAGTGTACTTGGTTTGAAACATCAGAAACAGATCATGGCTCCTAGTATAATACTGTTTTTCCCAGTAAATCAATGGAGAGATTAGAAAAGAACGAAGCTGGCTTTGGGCGCACAGCTCTGTCTGCTTCAACCCTCAAGGCTGGTGATTGTATCTTTCATCTTCTCTTTGTCTTTGATTGTGGTTGTTTTCTGAGCGTCTAGGGGAGAGTAACTCAATGAACCAAACTGTAATTTGTTGTCCACATTGGGCTCTTTGGTCTGAAAACCATCAAGCTTCATGTTTATGGCAGCAAGTTTTTTTTTGTTGTTGTTCTCAGATCTGACAGCTAGCAAGTCAGGTTTGCTATGAACTCAAATATTACGATAACTAGGGTAGCGTTGTCAGTGATAACACTATAAAGGTGCGATATGTTTGTACTCCGAAGGAAGATTCTTCGAGTTCCCAGTAGGAAATACAACAGAATTTCAACAGGGAAAGTCAAATGTCTCAGAGCATCAGAGTATATGGCTATTACATAAGTAAAACATAGTGATAAACGCAGCTGTAAACTATTTAATAGGACTTCTTCAGGTTTGTATTTCACTAAACCATGAGGATAGATCTTGCTGTATCTGTAGAGAGAAACATATTGTTAATGTAATCTACACCAACAATCAAAAATCCCACTGACTCTCTGACTTGAAACTAGAAAATCTCTGATTTCCCAGACAAATCCAGAAGGCATCATAATAAAAGGACGTATCAGACTGGACACTGAACATTTCTTAGCTGTTTAAGCAGCTGAGGAAGGTCAAATTGCTAATAATATACTGATGCAGTGTTAGTCTGGCAAAAACACAGCTACTCCATTTTGCACTCCAGCCTGAACACTTTAACAGCCCCACCATGATAAAAGGTCCAGTCTGATCAGGGAACAGATGCAGGGAGAAATTATTTAAAGCAACATTAAAGTTTTAGATTGCAGTCCTGATAAATATTCATTAAAACCTGGGTTGCTACCTCTCTCTCTTATGGTTATTTTTATTTGGATGTTTTTGCTAAATATACAACATTTTGGTGTCAAACCAGAAGCTTCTGAGCTCAGTTGACCAACGAGAATCTAAAAGCTTACAAATTTCTACATGAAAAACAGAAAATGATAGAGATGTAGCAGATAGTTCTTAGAAAGAGTTTTGGAAATATCTTTCATGTACATTGATTCAATAAAATTTTTACATTTATTTAATATTGGGTGGAGATTTAGGGAAATAACTTTAAAACCAACCTAAATTATATTATGTTATGCAATAAAAAAGTCAAAGATAGTAAATCACTACACCAATGCTTTGTTTGGCCAGTATTAAAATTTGCTGACATAGTAAAATATAAGACTGCACCAAGATTATACGAAGCAAAATAATATTATACTCCCTAAAATATTCAGAAATTGTTTAAGAAAAGAGATGGGAGGAAATGTAACTTAAAACAACCAAGTATAAAACCAATATTATAAAGTATGTTGCCGGGGTTAAGCAGTGAGATAGATAGCCAGAAGGAAAACTGTGTTATGATATTACTTAGCTTAAGCTAACGAAGTAATAACACAACACAGTCAATTAACACAGCTAGCTTAAACTAAGCATTGCACTTATTTAATATAAGCTAATTTAAGTAATTAAAACAGTTAGCTTAAGCTAAATTTTTGCCATTACTTAATTTAAACTAGGTAATAGCATAATCTAGTTTAAAAGGTTATGAAGCCATGAAGGTTCTTGAGTATTTGATCTGATTGCAATTTACTTAGTTTTTAATCTTTTTTGTTTTTTTTCTTCTCGTCTGGTTTTAATTGGTGATTTTGTGTATTCTGTTATTATTTCATACAAGAGCCTTGAACAGTGGAGGTGGTTTATTCCTGACAAACATAAAGGTTTGTTACAAATAAACAAGCTGAAAAGCTCCAGTCTACACCTTTTCAACGTATACAGCACTTAGAAATTGTGTTTGTTTCACTTTGTTTTGAATTTATTTGATTACATCTGGAACATTGATTGACTAAACTATTATTATTATTATTATTATTATGTGTGTGTCTGCGTGTTTCAGCTCCAACAAACTTTACTTTGTCTATGTCATGTGTAATTATTTCCTACTTCAAAAAAAAAAAATGCTTCACATTCTTTCAGCACTCAAACAAAACGCTCCATAAATAAAACTCATTTTGTTCTGCCTTTGTTATTTTTTCCCCCACTTTATTCTTCAGTTTTCAGTGTCACACATTGTCAACAAAACATCTGTGTTTATCAGTTCATGAGGGAACGGTTTTATTTTTGATCCCAGGCCTTGCATGATGATGGTAACCTTTCCAGCAGCACCGGGTCACTCGGCCTGGAAGAAACGTGCAGGAAAGGCCTTGGCTGAGGATAAGTCGGCTCATAAAAGGCTACTGTGTTGGTGCTGACTGACGTATCAAACCCTTGTGCCACCAGCAGCCCAACAAGCAGACAATGTTTTCCTTCTTCCCCTCCCCAGTGAGAATGCCCTGCAGTTTCCTGTAGGACACACTGACCTACAAGCACAAAGACGAAATAAGTCGAAAACTTTTGATCACGGGACCAATAAATTAAATCCTGCTGTGCGGAGAATAACAGGAAACAACCCGCAGCAGTGCTACACACAGTTTGTTTAATTCCTCTACTTGTTCAGGCTTGTGCAGCACTTTCGGTCTTTATCGCACAAAAGCTTAGAGGAGAGCTGATTTCAGAGAGCAGGTTTAATTACGAGTATTTGCACAAATCCAAACAGCGACACAGAAAAATCAACAAGAGCGATGGGCCAACAGCAAAACAGGATCCTGCACTGTAGCCGCGTAGCCGCGTAGCCGCGTAGCCTCTCCTAAACATCATTAGGTTTCTGCTCCGGAGTCCCAGTATGTTCACACACAGCAGAACGTCCCTCTGATGCTGAGGAGAGCAGATTGGAGCTGTTTCAGACACACACACACACACACACACACACACACACACACACACACACACACACACACACACACACACACACACACACATAGAAAGCTCCAATGAAAGGCCAATGCAGCCAAGACGGGGAGAACAAAAAACACACTGCAACATATTTTATGTTTGGTATGTTAGCGTGATTTAGTCTTCAGAATATAGGCAGCTGGCGCTACCGTTAAAATGTGCAATGTGATTTGCGAGATCACATTCCACATTTTACCTCTGAAATAATATAATTTGGTGAATTAAGAGAGCCGGAGGTGTTGCATTGTTTGTTTTATGATCAGTGGAAACATTATTTTCAACCAGGGTTTTTTGTTATAGTTTAGGTGTATTTCATTGTGGTTTTCAGTAATTTTTCATACTTCAGTTAATTTTGAGGTGCAGAATTCAAAAAGGTCAAAGTATTGCCTTGTGTGCTTTGCATGATGACGGTCATCATCATGATTGGGAAAAGGATGCCATTTAACACAGGATGCCATTTTCAAAAAATGTATTGAATTATTTTGAACCAACTGAGTCTGGCGTTTTTCCTACTATTTTGTGGATTAGCTAAGTGCCACCGGGAGGAATATGGCGTGTCATAATTGTTCTGCAGTTGACATAAACTGCTATCAATTACACAACAAGACTAAAATAGATTTGTAAACACAAAGGAATAGGATATTTTGTGAATAATTTCACTATGGTTTAGCTTGTTTTATAAAAGGTACGACTAGAACTTCTATAACTTCCCCATTCATTGCGTTCTTATTTATTTCAGTTAACTAAAATGCACTGAAATAGTCTTTCATTTGCCATGTGGAACAGAATTAATGTTATTAAAAATGAAAAATAAAGTACACACACACACACACACACACACACACACACACACACACACACACACACACACACACACATATATATATATATATATAAATAGGAGGTTGACGCTGGGTCTCATTTTCCTAAGCCATTAAAAAACAAACAAGGTAATAAAACTTGACTTTAACTCCATATATTTTAATATAACTGAAGCATCAAGTTTTCCATTTCCATAAGTGTCTAAGAGTAGGAGCCACAGAAAGATTGTTTTAAAACAATTAGATTAGGAAAAAAATTATTAGATTAAAGTTAAACCACTACAATAGCCATGTAAATTAAACCAGTCTTGACCTTCTGTTTATTTATTACATCATAACTATACTTCTAATGAAGCTCTATAAGAGATGGATGGCCCTATGAGATGATGAATCTTAATTAAAGGGCCAGCATCGCTCCAGCTTTCTCTTGGCTCTCTCAATCTTGCTCTCCTGGCAGAGATAATTTGTCTTGGAGGTGAACAGAGGTTGCAGTGGTCTGTACGAGGGAAGTTAGCCAGTTTGTCTTTGGTGCAGAGGGAAGGTGAGCCAGTGCTGTGGAGAGCCAGGCTCATCCATCCAGGTGGCTGCTGACGGGTCCAGATAAGCATCTCTCCCTGGGCAAAAATAACACAGTGTCCCATTGAGACCTGATAATTACACGGCCCCGCTGCCACACGGGGTCTGATGTATGGCCTCAGATAGCCATCTCACACCCAGTAAGCTGCCACACATTCACGCACACACACACACACACACACACACACACACACACACACACACACACACACACACACACACACACACACACACAAACTGGCTCTAACATTTGCATTTTACATGTAGGTTGAGAGAGCACAAATATTTCTAATCTATTACAGATTTGGAAAATGCATCTGTGGCTAACCCCAGGTGTAACAGCACTGAGTCATGAGGTTTCGGTTTACGGAGCGTTGTTGAGCCAGTGGTGAGAAAAAGTGTTTTACAGGTGTTAAATGGTGTCACCAGTCCATAGGTGTGGAAGAACCTTTCAACAAAAACATTGGCAAGATAAGAAATATCACTCACACCTAGCATGACAGAGAGATGTTGGTGTGCTATCTTCTCTTGTCACCAAACATGCCACTTGGTGATGCTATGCACTCAGCAACCTGTTCAGAGCTTTTGTTCCAACAATCCAGGCGAGGAAGAGCAACTGGTAATCACATAACATCCGTCAAATGTCTTCTTTAATGCCAGTTATGTAGATTTGGATGTCATTCTTTGCAACCAGCTAGCTTTCTTTTTCCACTCTTTACTAGCCTTCTCACTTTGCATATTGGCATGTTTCGGGACGCATGTTAGCTGTTCACCAAGAGAAATTACAACTACTATGGGTAAGGTGCCACAAATATATAGAAGAAAACAAGTCAGTGACAAGAAGAACAAAACCAAGGGCGATGCTTGTTTTGAACAAATCCAGGCCTTAAGAAAAATTTATCTTTATGTTATGCCACGACTGCAATAAAACAGAACTGATGTAAATTTGCCAGACACTTAAGAATCAAATGAATGAAATAAAAAATGATGATTCAGTTACAGTTATTTTCATTTACTTCTTGGAGTGCCGTGTCTCTGGTATAAATCTCGGCTCTTACATTGAAGACTGGAAGAACACCTGTAGAGTAGCAGACCAGGGTGATGGCTCCAACTTTCTAGAAAGAGGACGGGAGAGAGTGTTCCAGCTATCAAGGGAGAAAACTCTGCCGTGTCCTTAAAAAGTTTTTTCTAGGAGTCTCAGAGGAGTATGCGTCACCTGTGTGACTTTTACGGGCGACCCAATCCTCATATGACCAAACCAAGGCTGTGTCAACATTCTTGGCACAAAGTCGAGTTTGTTCCCAGTGTAAGTTGGACCTCGCTGATCCAGTCTATGCTGTTCATTGACAGGATCTCAAGACATGCAGAAATGGATGTGAGATTTGAGAAGCTCAGGGTCATATTTGCTTTTGGCAGATTGTGAGGCTCTGTTGCTTTGGGCATGTACTTGAGCCATTAACAGCTGAGCGTGAGGCAACTGGGATGAGAATTAACTCCTTCAAGTCTGAGTCCATGGACAAAATAGAGCTGCGTCTGCTCAGATAAGCTTCTTGAGACATGGAATTGGACTGAAATAATTGGACTAAAGTGGTGGCCTGAACTTTCTCCCTAGGGTGTCTCATAGACTGAGTGAGGAGTTTAGTTAGCTGAAAGCAGAGTCACACTTCTTAAGCATTAAAAGGAATCAGTTGAGATGGTCCAGCGATCTGATCAGGATGCATCCTAGTGACCTCCCTTTGCAGTCTTTCTGAAAATTCCCCAGTGACATAGAACATGCAAAAGACGTGGGTTATAGGATTGATTTTGTATTCCTCAAACTGAGCTGTAGAATGTTTGCTACCTTGGTTTACCTCCTGTACCATTAACCTCTCAACTGTCTGATTGTCAAACACAGTGGGAGAGGGCTAGTCAAATGCCCCTGGCCCAGGGCATAGAGAGGGTCCAGAACTGGACAAGACCACTTCCAATCCAAACACAAAACGTTTGGCAACTGACACAACTTTACTGCTCTAGTACAGTAGAAAGTACTTGGTTGACTTAGATCCAGTGCTACTAATATTAACTGACTGGCCCGTTCCAATGGTAACACCAATTAGCTTGAATACATGCCATGTCTCTGGCAGAAGCTACTAGGCTGGTTAACGCAATCACAGCAGATAACATGGAGATGAAAGCTTTCTAATTGTAATGTGCAAGTTTACCTGCACTTGGGGGCAGGTAAACTTGCCCCCCATGTCTTTCTAGATCAAAGTTATGTAGTGTCTGCCAGTTTCAGGCTATATATTTTCCTATCAATACCTTTGGCTGTGCCTGGATCAAAGAAAGGAATCTATCTTTATCTTATCTTCCATGGAGGGCCATCTAATATCATCTGTGACCAGGCAAACTTATCAGCTGGCCTAAATGTTTATTTACTCAAACGATAATCTGTGTCTCAAGTCGATTATTTTGTGGATCAGACGGTGAAAAGTTTGGTAACAGTTTGATCTGCAGAATCACCCCCCACAATCAAAGTGATCAACATCCTGGTGGTGATTAAATGGTCACATCAGTTGATTACCCTAAGGAATAGACAGCTGTTACAGCTTGTGCTCATCGCAGGGTCTCCACCCCTGCAGTATTTTACATAATCTATTGAGTGCAAAGCACAAGGTCAAGCTATTGTGTGATCCTGCAGGTGATCCATTCATTTCTGACATTCCTATCCATCACGTGAGGAACTCTTATGTGACTATGACAGCTAACATGAAACATTGTGCATCCAAATGGACTAATAACGTCTTATAGAGGCACCTGGGGGCACAGAGAGTTTACAACATGTCTGGCATTGCGTGGTGGTCCAGGAGGGTTAAGTGCTTATGATTCATGGTGGGATACTGTCCTGTTGGGACACAGTGCTCTGGTGGCTCTAGGGAAAACAGTCAATCAGAGGAGGTTCTAAATAAGAATGTGTTTGGCATTCTGAATACATGAACAGTAATAAACACCATATCAGCAGTAAGATTAGAACTCCTGCAAATAGACACAAAGATATTAACTATGAACAACATGGATATTCCTACAATAATCTTGTGAGTCATAACTGCATTTAAACCTTTTGGGTCTTTTACTAAGCAGGGCAGCTTAGTAAAAGACCCAGGCTGCTTCTTGTTTAGCCTTGTTTAGCCTTGGGTTGAGCCCAGTCATACTGTACAGCCACAAAATCAAGCCTCATTACTCTCAGCCAACCTGACAGGACAGTGTAACCTCATAAATAGTCCTGGCCCACAAGAGATACTATGCAGTAAAAGGTAGAGCAATGCAACAGAGATGTACAATGTGTTATCAAATTTTATGAGACTGTGGATCCAAACATATCACACACACGCATATACACACATACACGCGCACACTTACACACGTTTGACTTTCTTGACTATTTCCTTCTGAGTTTCCCAAACACATTAATTCCAAATAGATACATAATTGTTGCAGATGGTTTTCTTTTACTCTCAGTTTAAAGGCTTAGAATATTTTCATAGTGTGTTTAGTTATCCATGGGTTTGCAGTTCAGTATCCCTACTTGGGACATTTGGAGCCGACTGATAGCCTTGACGATAGGTAAAAGTGCAACGCCATTAAAAATGAGTCTGTTGTATTTGCTGAATGAGAGACACTTGTCCAATAGGCGTGTTAAAATGTGATCATGACTATCAGCACTTTGCCATCAGTTCTAATGCAGTGAGCCCTCGCTATAACTGTTCACCTTTCACTGTCTCGCTGCTTCGTGGATTTTTTTGTGCAGTTTTTTTTTTCCCACAGTGCATTGTGTTCTGTGTCCTGATTGGCTAAACAGTCTCTGCTTCTTCTCTACCTGTGTGTACGGAAGAGGATTAGGGCCACTGAAAAAAAAAAAGTTCGATGTTTTTTTTTCAGTAGCTCAGAATTTTTTTTTTTTCACCGAATTCTGAGGGAAAAAAAAAAAAAAAAAAAAAATTGGCCCATTTTTTTTTTTTTTTAATAAAAGGGGTTGGTAAAAAAAAAAAAAAAAAATAAAAAAAAAAATGTGGGC
>CAEGAF010054509.1:0-41028 GCA_903067075.1 Micropoecilia bifurca | reverse complement strand
GAGCCGAGAGCGGCACTCGCTCTCGCCGAGAGCGCGTGGTCAGACCCCCGCACGCGCGCACACAGGGAGAGAGAGAGAGAGAGAGAGAGAGAGAGAGAGAGAGAGAGAGAGAGAGAGAGAGAGAGAGAGAGAGAGCCAGCCAGCAGCCAGTCAGTCAGTCAGTCAGACTGATCACGTACCTTCCAGACAGCAGGTTCGCCAGAGGCCGGAGTGCGTCATCACCTCCTCGTTCTTGCGGCTCGTGTCGTTGTCGCCGCTGCTCTTCACGCGACAGACCCCGCGCGAGTACAGCCAGTAGTCCGTGCCGACGGCGATGGTCATGAGGCTGAAGGCGGCGAACGCGCCCACCGTCGTCACGAGCATCTGGACGCCGCGGTCACACATCAGCATCTTCATATAGGCGGTTCCTTGGGTGCCTTATTCCTTCTCTCCTCCGCTTCTTCCTCTTTTAAAAAAAAAAATATATATATATATATATATATATATATTCAGCCTTTAATTTTCCTAATTTCGAGACTTGAAGAGTCAAAGGGAGGAGCAGGGGGCAGACAGGCACTTGAAAACTGAAAAATTGGGAAATATTTGGCGAGCATATGGAGGAAAATAGCAGCTTCGGGAAGGTGGGAGGCTGGATGAAGCGACCACCGGTTGTCCCCAACAGCTCGACACTGGCCACACTCACTCAGAGCGGAGGGTGACGCCACATCCCGCCTCTCCTGGCCTCATATGTCCCAGTTAATATATTTCTAAGCCTTCTTTATTTCTGTCGCTCGTCTTCCTAAATTACTCGCCTTTGTAGGACAAAACGCCTGTTTTCTAAACAGTTTTCGCCCCTATCTCACCTCTGGGTTTCCTCCTTCGACCATGTCGCTTTAAGCAGAACAAAATCCCATTCCTCAGATGAGGACGACCTGTAGGCTCTCCATGGTGGGTTTATTGACTCGTCGACATGTTCTTTTTCTTCTCTTCCATGTCAAAAGCCACCACAAGTCGTCCAAACCCGCGTATGCAAAACGTTTAGTGTTAGACACCAAGAAACCATCGACTGTCCAGGATGAAAAACGGGTAAAACGCCATTCAAGTTGGACTGGTCTGTAACAAGCCTGAGCCAGTTGTGCCCGTTGGTACAAATGGAAAAAAGAGAAACGAAGAAGATGAAGGAAAAAAAAAAAGATAGCGGTTGCCTCCCCCTTGTCCTCCTCCTCCTCTTCATCCCCATCCTCCTCCTCCTCCTCTCTGTCCAACCAACTCAAACTAAAATTAACCGCGCGTGCCTCCGAACTCCGCCCGCGGCAGCACTGATCGGCGCGGATTGGGCGCGCGGAAAAGCAGTGCATGCTAAGAGCCAATCGCAAACCTCCGTTCTGCTTTGGGTCCCGCCCACCGCCGCAACTCTGGCTGTATGAGAAGCATGAAGGTCCGCCTGCTACAGAGAACTCGAGAGAAGATATATCTGGAGTGTAACGCAAATATTTTCACAACACAAAAGGGTGTGAATTAAATAATTATACACATAATGATTTAAATGTGCCACTAACTGAACTTCAAAATAAATCTTCATATATAAATAGAGAACATAATGTTTTCAGGGCTTGTGTGTTGGCCAGAAGGAATGGATTTTCTCTGGTTACAGGAGCAAATGCAGAGTGGCTATGGAGAGGTGCATTTTGTCAGCCTCAAGGAAACTCTGGCAAACCATCTGATGGCTCAATAGGAGGGGACAACATCCAGGACTGGGGACCCGATCAGGTGGTGGAAAGAGCCCCTTTGAGAGACTCCTCAGTGTGGGGGAAGACTCTGGAACGCAGAGAACAAGCAAGTTCATCAATGGAGCAGAGGTTGTTGATACCTTTAAAACATTGTCCAGCTGAAAATGACAGGAGGAGATGAGACTTTTCCCAAATCCCTGACTACAGTGGACTTTGATGGGTTGCTATCATTGATGTATCTTCACCTGTCTTCAGGGATTGCTAGAGGTACACTTGTGGTGTGACAGACAGTCCCAGTATCAAAGATTGGGGATCAAGGAATGCTTTCCAAATATTACACTTTTTAACCGTTATGGGAAAATCCACTGTAAGGTTCTGAAAGTTAGCTCATAACCTCTAAGATTCAGATGAATAGGTTTTTATCAGGTCATGCAACAGTGGGCCGGATTTTTACTCTGACAGTTGTTGAAGGGAAAATGAGAATTTGGGTTTGTCTGATTTTACCGATGTAGAAAAGTCTTACTTTGTGTTCCCTAAACCATTTCGTGGGGTTGCTGCAAAAATATCAGGCGTCAGGGATGCTTTCGAGTCCTTGTGCAACCAAAGCAGTGGATCTATTGGGTTCTACCCGCCATAAGGTGAGCACAGCAACCAGAGGTCTGTGTTGTTGCATGAGACAACCTGAGAAGAGTTCTAGGATAGCTTGGGCATGAAATTGACGAAATTTGAACGACTAATTTTACATTTATTGGTTTGATCCCTCGTTTAATTATTAACACAGCTCAACTATTATAAATAGATTCCTTAATCTATTCATTATGACAACTATGAAACTATTGATTACATTTTGGATCTTTTGTCTTTCCTGAAGGGCTCAGGGTGATGTGGAAGCCCATGCTGCTGTCCCTGGTGCTGAACGTGGCGCTGTCCTCGGTCCTGATTTCAAACTGCGTTTTCCACCCTTTCACCTCTCTCTCTCTCTCTCTCTCTCTCTCTCTCTCTCTCTCTCTCTCTCTCTCCCACACACACACACACTCAAACACACACAAAAGCNCTCTCTCTCTCTCTCTCTCTCTCTCTCTCTCTCTCTCTCTCTCTCTCTCTCTCTCTCTCTCTCTCTCTCTCTCCCTCATCCACCCAGCAGCCCCTGCACCGCACTGATTAGCTCCAAGAGAGGGGGAGTGAGAGATTGGCAAGCGATGCGTGGAGAATCACGCCTGAGAGAGAAGCAGAGACGCCACTTAAAGAGCCACAGACCGTTTTTAATGACTCCACTCCAGTGAGGCTGCATCACTGTATACAAAAAGAGAAGTAAGGCACAGCAAAACTCAAAACTTGAAGTACCCTTCAGAAGGTTTTCAAGTTCATGACTCTGTTTAAGTTTTGCTTTCAAGTCTGCCCAACTTGGATTTCTATGAAAATTCAGATTTTAGCTTTAAGAACTTTGAAGGAAGTTTTTAATTTTGTTTTTTTAATCATGTGAAATGGCTTAAAAAAATTAAGCCAAATTTATTTTCAAAACAATTCACATACAGTAAATAAAGCAAAGGTAGCGGATCAGTTAAGGACAGCAAATTAACACCACCAAAAGAAAAATCATCTACATTCAAAATGTTTATTTTTGAAAGTTTTGTTGCATCCCTAAATTATATTTTCAAAATGATATTAGGTAAACTACACAATGAACAAATATTTAGCATAAACCTGACCTAAACAGTTTCTACATGGCTCAAAATGAAGTGGCTACAAAACACAATCGCACCCCTGCACATCTCAGCTCCATCAGACTAGCGGCAGCAGCGATTAGCAAACACCTGGTGGACCAGGTACATAGTTAAGCTATAAGAAGCCACCATGTGCCTGGAAACTACATAACACACTCCTCCCCTCTATGATTAAGTAAAAGTAAAACACACACAAAAACAAACTGGAAATGTATTTGGCAAAAACTTCTACGGAAGTTCTGAGTAGTTTATTATAACATCTGATTTAATATTTTCAAATGTTGTCATCAAACAGCCAAAAATATAAAGTTATGCGCAAATTCTGATATCTCAAAAGATTTATACACACAAAAAAATGCATAAGAATTAATGGTTAGGCTGTATTCTTTTATTAAATCATGCCTTTTGTTTCTTCTTTCAGTGAAGTTACTCACAGTAGGTTAAAGTAGCAGTACCTCATAATCATGTTAAAACATGTCTTGTAGTAAAACTACTTTTGGAAGTATTTTTCCCCTCTCAAAAAGGTTATTACACCTCTCTGGTCACATGAAGCTTGAACAGATTGACTTATTAAATGATCACTGCACTCTGTATTCCTCAAGCAGACAAGAAGTCTGCAGTCACCTAAAGTGTCCTTTCTTTGCCCTTCCTCTCTTTTCCTCTTCATCCCCACTACTCCTGTGCACCCACTTATTCCAAGTTATTCGCAGAAGGAGGAGGACAGACAGAGAGATGAAGGCGGCCGTCGAAAGGAGGAGGAGGAAGAGGAGAAGGAGGAAAAGAGAAGGAGGAGGAAGAGGAAGACGGTGTGGTTTCTGCTCAGTGAACTGGAACTCTTCCTCGCCTCTGGCCAATCTCTGGGAGACGGAAAGGAGGGGAGGGGAGGACGGAGGAGCGAAAGTTAGGGGAACCTGACAAGCTTGCCAGAAATTAGTGAGCAAACAACCAACTGTGTTGAAGAAGAAAAAAAAAGAAGAAGAAGTGAAGGGTGTCTGACGGAGAGAGGACGTTGGTGAATCTGTTGCGAGCATTAGGCGTGTGCAGATGTGCTTCTTGGTTTTGTGTGTCTTTTAGCAGATGGAGCAGTCTTCAGGGCAGCAGGGGACATATGGCGATGTGGAATGATGCTGGCATGATGCTCGTATGTCAGAGAAGTGATTTATGCCGTCTCTGCAGACGGAGAGCCCAAGGAATAGGTCAGGGAGCATGAGCATCGTATTGGTTTATGTTTTTTTTTTTTTTTTTTTTATAAAAGTAAGGCACATTTTATGACTTTGTGGTAACCAAAAAAAACCTGTCAACAGCTATTTTGCTGGAGTTAGCTGAAAATAAGCACACATAATCCAGAAAAGGTCATGAAAAGATCCACAGACATGAATGTGTCTCATGTCATTAACAGATACACGTTTATTGACAAAGAGAAACTTAACAAGTGCATCTCTATTTATCATTCATTTCCTGCTCCCAAAAGTGAAATCTAAAATCCTGCTTCTTTCCCATCGCACATCTAACAACAACTTCTGGTCGATGGTGCTTCCAATTTTTTGATTTTGGTTATTCCATCTTTACGCTGGATGGATTCACCGTAGCTTCCTGGTGACCTGGCTCTCACCCCATTTTCACAGGAAAACCCACAGCTTTCTTTACGTTTATAAAACAAGAAAAACTCCACTCTGTATCTAGTCTCCAGATTACCTAAGTAGATTTTCTGCTATTAAAACTAGTATTTTTTAAGCTATAACTTAAAATCCCGATTATTATCCATTGAATTTTCAGGTTTTAGCTGGACAAAACTTTACAAAATCCAAACGAGCGGGATGCTTTTAGGGTTTAAAAATAACAGTAAAACCAGAGAACTGGACATTAAGACCTTCAGCGGTTGAAACCTTTTTTTTGTGCGATTGCGTGTAATTGAATGAAAAGCAGCGAGACCGGCTCATTAAGAGCGAGGTGAAGCAACGTGAAAGTGTGTCTAATATGTTTGCTTAACGGCAGCGACAGTAGTGCTGTAAAAGTCACAGAGACAGAGAGAGAGAGATAGGGAATGGAGAGGGCGAGCAAATAAGATGGTGTGAAATAAATCCAATAAGCTGCACCGTCATGCTCCCCTCTTGAGCGCTTTTAAGATGCAGTAAATGAAATAAATTAGAGGTTTGTTTAGATCAGCCATACTTGTGCAAGAAAGAAACTCCAATTCAGACATTTTGGAAAGGATTTCACTACAAACACAGATATCTTTTCCTGAAAGTGGAATATTTTAGACTTTGTGGAATGAAGGGTTACAATCTCTAAAGCAGTTTATTATGTCTCTTTGGATCAGAGAACTTTGCAAAACCTGTTTTTGTAACAAAAAGGTGTGTTGATGTATTCTGCAGATTGGTCATGATCAGAGTTTTGGATTGAATTAGGTGAAAATAAATGTTTTATGACTCCCAAAGGTTTATTGTTGCTAATATATGAATAGCTATGCTTTCTGGGATTATCTTGGGTGGCAAATCAATAATTAATAGATCCCTGGAGCGGAAAACAATACAACACACCATTAATATTTAGGCAGCGATCACAAAAACTCGCAATAAAAATGGAGAAAAAAGTGAACCACCCAGAAATTTTAGATATACAAATAGAAAATATTTGCAACCTAAGAAATATGGTGTACTTTAGCTCACTTTAGATCAATTTGTTTTTACAGCACTTTCTTTTTCTTTCCTGTTAGATGTGGAAAGGTCTGTTGCTTTATCATTTATTATGTGGAAGAAAAAGGTTTCCATAACAGTTAGTACAGTGGAAAAAAAGTGATCATTTATTAAATTATATTTACCAGCAATAAAACTCAGCTATAACTTTCATAAGTTTCTCAATTTGTCTTATCGCCACACATGTACAATTACCAATTTAAAAATCATTTTATGGATGAAACTAAACAGTCGTGAGTTTTTTTCAATGTAATTTATTATTTTACAACCTCCCCCAAAACATGACAACACATATTTTCCTATCATTTAACTGCTTCACAAAACACATTCTCTTAAAGTAACTTTCGTGAAAAAAATCATCTTCAGGTGCAGGAATCAAATGTTATGATTGTAACCTCGACTAGAAATCCAAGCAGAATTTAAAACATGACCACCAACTTAGCGATACATAATCAGAAGTGGGTTTTAACAGTGAGCAGCCTTAAAAAGGCAAATCATGGAGAGGGGAAAAGAAAGATACACCAGTGTAGGTCAGTACCAAGACGAAGAAACCTGCAAATAATAATAATAATAATAATAAAAAGAAACCTGCAGAGAGGGAGAAAGGTCAGGGAAAAGGAGACAAGGAGAAAGTAGAAAGAGAAGAAGGAAGGAGGAACTAAAAAAAGGTCAAAACAAACAAACAAATTGAAAGGTTTGATCAGAGAAAAGGTCTGGAAAACAGAACACAGAAGGAGATGCAGAGAAAATCCAGCCAATGGACAGAGTTCTTGTGGTTGGGAAGCAAACTCATATTCTGCATAAACATCCCATTTTTACCTCTAAGCGCACCAGCTTCCCCTCACATAAACACAAGTTGAGAAATGGAAGACTCTTCCTCCACCAGATTATATGTACAAGTCAAGCCGGCCATAGTCCTTTCACATCTGTGAGTAAGTAGCATAATAATCATATCATAGAGTCAGCAACACAAATTATATCTAGTCGTCTTATAAAGCGTTTATTGCACACCCTACATCTAATAAAGAATTAAATCCATGTTGTATGGAACAAGATAATAGAAAGTTTATCACATGCATGCATAGTGTAATTCTAGTAATCAAACATCCCCAAGAACTGGTTGATTGTTTCAGCTTTCGGATTCAGACTCGGTCCGTTTCATTTGTCCGGTTTTACGCTTTTATTAAAGTAATGAACACAGAGCAATGATCTGATTCATACTTAGTAAGTCCACTGAGCCGGTGGTGTGAATAAATATTACGTTGTGGGGGGGATACCGAAGAGAACTTACGGGTCTTGACATTGGTAGATATTTACACAGTACACTAGAACAAAATATACAGCCGAATGCTTGTAAAAGGTCACTGCACATATCCAACGGTGTTTTTTACAAGTACGACATCCGAGCGAAACAAACGTAGGCTTAAATCGCCCAAAAGATGAGACGCTGTGACGGTGTGAGTACGATAACGGCACATGGTATTTATAATGCACACACGCGGAAACGGCTTGCGTTGAATTGAAAAAATATCTTTAAATACTTTAGAGTAAGCTCAGACTCTGTGGCTTCTTTTGTTTTGTTTTAGTTTGTTAGATGGCATAATGTTTTTAAAAAAATCTGATTTGGAAATAGAAATGTGACTTTCTTAAATTTTTAATATGGTTTCCAATGCAATGTTTCCTCTTTTAACAAAATCAAACAGTTTGGCAGTAGATACACATGTGGTGCCTTGCAACTATTTGAATAGGACTTTGCCAACACAAAGGTGTACATAATTGTGAAGCTGAGAAGAAGTAGAAAAAAAAAGATTGCATATTTTCCCCACATTTTCGAAAAACAAAATCTAAAATGTGTGCATTTTAATTTATTCTAATCAAATGCTCCTAAATGAAATCCAAGGCAACCAGAAAACATTCGTTTTAATTTAATCTGTTATCAAATGTCTTAGAAGGCCTCGGAGGTTTGTTGGAGAAAACGGGGAACAGTGATGGAAGAGAAGAGAGAAGAAAGGCATAAGGTTTTCCACAATCCATGCAGGAGTTTAAACTACACTCAAATGTTAGAGTAACCCAGAAAAAGTCCAGACTCAAATCCAATTGAAAATGTGAGGCAGCAAGTAAAAACTGACGCTGACACATGCTCTCTCTATTCAGTCTGACTAGGCTTCAGCTTTTTGAAAAGAATAGGAGAAACCCTCCATCTTTAAAGAATCAGCCATTAGATGATCTCCTACTGACAATACAGTATGTCAAAACAACTCGCAGTGAAAATAAAGGCCGCATTTTATTTTTTTGATTTTTTTTTATCTGTAAAAGATTTAAAAACCACATATGCAGTTTCTTCTGCCTCACAATAAGAGACAACTTTGTGTTGGCTTATCCCATGAAATTTTGATAAAATAAGTTTGTGGTTCCAACATGACAAAATGTGCAAAATCACAAGGGGTATAAACACTTTTGCAAGGCATAGTATGCTTACATAAAAAAAAAAAGTTTAAAAAATGCCAAATAAAAAGAAATGGCAGCAATGCTGCTCGAATTGCCATTTGCAAAATTACTCACGCGGATGCTGTCAAAGCATCTCACAATTTCTGCCGTCTGCTGCTATCACTCCAGCTTCCATTTCACGACAAACCTGGCTGAGGCTGAGGCAGAAGAACGAATTACACCCAGCAAAAAGAACGATTACATAAATACGGGCATAGTTTTGGGAACGGCTGTAGTTTAGAGAAAGCGGTGGCACACTCAACAAGACTAACACGAAACAGGGTGAATGACATTTGAGTTGTTGACTAACGGGTGAAATATTAATACATTCATGATGCCAAACTGGATGGATCATTTCAGGAAAAGCCTGGGAACAGCTGCAAAAACGATTGTGGACAGTGACTTAAAAACATGGATGAGTCTTTCAGTAGATACAAAGTCGACCACTGTACATTTATTTACACAAGGACATGAAAACATACAAAACTTTACATAGCTACCTCAACATCATGGCACATTAGTTACGCTGTGGTTAAGACCTGCTAATTTTAAATGAGGGAAAAGTTGAATGAGTGGATCAAATAAAATCAGCACTTTTAACTGTTATGTTTAAATAACAAGAAGTAACTCAAGAAAATCTATTTTTTTCTTGAAATCAGCGTAAAATGAATTTATGAAAAGGTGGCAATCAGAACTGGATCAGTAGTAGAAGTGCTCATTTTGGGTTTGGGCAGATTTCGTTTGGAGAGATTGGAATCTCTCCGTCTCATTTCCAAATCTCCAGGATTAGTTATTAACTCAAACCTAAGTAACGCCTAAAAGAAAAGAAAATAATAATAATAATAATAATAATCATTTGGTGATCACACATGAAATAAGAACAATTTTTGTCGTCTTTTTTTGCTTTTTTGCCTCAATTTTGTGCTAAAACCTTATTTTCTACCTCTCTGTGTTGCATGTTCGAGTCCATTCTAGTGTGTTAAGTTAATTAGGAGCCACGTATTCGGGGTTGGTGTAGGAGAAGCCGAGGAACTCGTCCTGGTCCAGGTTCATGATGACCAGCTTGTCCGTCGGCGTCAGGTCCACAGCCATCTTGGTGAACTCCTTGTCAAAGTTACAGGTGTCCCGGCGGTTTCTCTGCGGGTAAGTTTTGAAAGTTGTGGATGGTGCAGCGATGGAGGAAGTGGAGAGACAACAGTGTAAAAAAGATAAATGGAAACATTTTTGGAGAGGGATGGAATGAAATGTATGGGAGGAAGAGAGCAAAGTGCCATTAAAACAACATTTCAAAGTGCATGTGGCATTTCAAAGTGCTTTACATCATTAAAAAATAAAACTTAAATTGTAGAATTACACTGCAGATTGTGACATCATGTTGGAGTAACTCTTTTTGTAGCATTTAGTTTATTCGTTTTTTTAGTTGAGGTATGTTTGAACGGTTATATTCCCTCTGCTTTCGGATGCCGTGCAGCTCGAAGGATTCTTGCTCTTACCTTTTTAACTTTCCGACAGTAAAGTAAAAGATAACCGTGGCAACGAGGTTGTTTTTACCTGGGAGCAGATGATTATATTCCCAAAAGTTTAAATAACACCTGAACTGACCCCAAATCCCAGAGATGTTGAAAAGATGGATGCAGTCTGACCCTTGTATTGATCGTAACAGGAACTGATCATTTCCCTGACTCAAACATATCTCCATCCAGGTTGTTGCTCACAAACAACCCAAGGTTTCAACCAGTCAGCTTAACATTAAAGTGTTTGGCAGTACATGTAGTACAACCGAAAGAAATAGTGTGTCATTTTATGACCAAGTTTCTTTGAGTTATTTCGCTCTTCTTTTAAATCCACTACCACCAGTCAATTGTAACAGTAATTGTTTCATTTCATAATATCAATAACAAAACTTTTTTTTTACATCTTAAATCTAAGTGAGTTTGTTTTTAGCTGCCACTGCGCTGAAAGCACCATTTTACCACTTGACGAAATAAGATGCATTACAAATGTATGCATTTATCTTCCTTGATGTCGTAATGCGCTTTCAGTCAAAACCAAAAAAAAAAATCCTCACCTTACATGTCTGAGCTGAATTAGAAATGTTTCAAAGCACGAATCGATGAAATTACACACCAAGACATAACCCAGAGTGAGAAAACAGATAGCCGGTCCTGTAAAAGTCACGCTTGGTGTCGTAGATACAGAACAAAACCTCCAGATGTGAATCGGTGTTTGACATCAGGGTGCGACAGAAAACATCGTTCAGCTGCGGGTTTTAATACAGGCAGCGCGGTTCTCCACCTGACACAAGTCGTCTGTCAGTTTGCGCCCTAAAGGAGTTTTCTATTGCTTATATTCATGCGTAAGCAACGCGGAGTGGAACGGGGAAAAGCTGAGAAAAAATGTCTGAAGTTAGTGTTGTGATTCAAGGTTGTGGTTAGTAGTTCACATCTTTAGTAATGAACTGGGACCAAGTTTGATCATCCAAGCTCTGCATGTTGTCGTAAATTGTTTTTCCCAGTTTCTTTTTTCCATTTGTTTTCTCAGAGCGTGACTAACATGATTTGTGTTTCAGTTCTTAAAAAACTCTGTCGACCTTTTAATAAAAGCCAATTGTGGTTTATCTACTATATTCTACATTATTTCAAGCATAACAATACTTTGTCTCACACACACACATTGGGCCACATCTTAATATTTTATTCATATTTATAAAACATTTATACGTCAAATGAGCAAAAATCTTTGTATTGCCAATATGTCTTTTACTGTAGAGACGTCTAATTGTTTCAGTGGTACCAGCATAAAAGTTTCACAACATTGTGCATCAACGTAGCATAAAGTGTTTCTAGTTGCATGTATTTCCAGGAAAGGGACTTGTACATTACTTACCTCTATAATGCTGCCTGGTCTCTCTCTGTGGAGGCCTTGGAAAACATATGACCAACAACATCAGTGTTTAGATTGTGTGACAAATATGATCATGTTGAGGCACCAAAAAGATGTTTGACATTGAAGAAGATTTAGCGTAACTGCAGTAGTTTGGTGTTTGATGTGGGAACTTGAGAGTTGTACTATAGATCCTTTGTTTATGATGGTAAAACATTATACCAAAAAAAAAATCTGAGTCTTTTTTTTTTTTTCAAAAAAAAAAAAAAAAAATACTGTTCACATCCAAATGTAACAGAAAAATCTTTTGATTTTAGGCACCATTTAAAGGTGGCACCTGGATTTTGTGCTGTACTCTCAAAACTAAAGCATTCGGAAGCTGATGATGGGGTCAATACATGTACATAAGGGGGAATCCCACGTACGTACAAAAGATCACGAAGTGTAAATACTGAGAGCAATATGAGGACATGAGAGAATTTCCAAGGCAACATACTGTAAATCAAAAGAGAGAGAGAAACACTCGAGAGACTGTAGACAACTGTGACTCAGAGGGAAACATGTTTGTGTAGCAGTAGTAGCAGAAGGGTTCTCCTGGACAGGAAAGTGTCATTGCACATTTCGCCTCAGTAGGCATGTGGTGTAGAAAAAAAAGGAAAAAGAAATGGAAGGGGGAAGGGCAGGGCATCCTGAATGCAGTAAATAAAAACTGCAGCCTTTCGATTTGTTTTCAAACGCAACAAGGCTGTCATCCTTTCATAACTGCAGCTTATAGGGGTTGAATACGCTACCAAGGAGACGGTGGCATTCCCGCCTAAAACGCTCTACCCTCTCTAGAGAGACACACAGAAAATTTACCTTAGTACATTTCCAACATGGACATTCTCTCACTTCACATTTGATAGCACTAATTTGTATATATATTTTTAATATTTCAGTGCTCAATCTAGATCAGGGGTCACCAACTCCAGTCCTCAAGGGCTACCATCCTGCAACCTTTAGATTCACCTCTGCTCCAAAATGTCTGAATTCCCTCACCAGCATTAATTCCTCTCTGCAATAGGCTGGAAACAGCAGTTTATTTGATCCAGGTGTGTTTGAGCAGAGACACATCTAAAATTTGCAGGATAGTGGCCCTCGAGGACTGGAGTTGGTGACCCCTGACCTAGATATTCTACATCTTTGACTTTAAAGCACATGCTCGCCTCCTTGTGGAAGAAGTATCTTGTCAGGATTGATGGTGGTTGTGGTGAGGAGAGGATGCTGAGACCCAGATGAGAAGATAATGATGGTTTTAATTATGATAATGCTCAGAACAGTCCAGGAACAGGCAGCACGGCAGACAGACTAGCGCACAGCTAATTGCCGGTAGCACTGAAAATAAAGACTGAAAACTGGAGCTGATGCCGACACAGGACTTAACCAGTACGACTGGGATGTTTGACAGCAATGAAGTACGTTAGACAAGGACCCGAGAGGAACACGGACAATAGGTGGGACTAAATACACTGGGAGGGTAATCAAGGGAACGAGAAACACCTGGGAACAATCAACGGGGAAGCCGCAGAGACAGACTCACAGGACAGTAACTGAACACAGAAAACCCCTAAAATAACTACACAAAACACAGATCACGACATATCTAAGAAGTTCTAAAAGAACTTTCCAATTTCTGAAGATATGAAAGACGAGTTGGTATCTGTTGGCCATTCAGCCACCCTGAGTTCTGATTGGATCACTGATCTCCCTCGTTCTGATTGGCTTCTAAAGGCTCTTTGTGGACTAATTTGACAGTAAGCGGTCAGAGGTGACGTGAACATTGAGGCCTGCTTGTAAATCCAGGAAGCAATTAAAGAGGAATCTGGAGCTCAATCCTGACAGAACATTTTCCGGGTTTTGTTATTGAAGCAGCGGGTGTTTTGTTCAGCTATAGGGAGACATGAGGGGGGCAAACGCTTTAGGGAACGACAACAGAAACTAATTAACACAGCTGTGCTTCATTTCTAATTAGTTTCTCTCTCTTTCATGGAGCAGCGAGCTGAGACCTGGTCTTTTCAACGTGGAGCAACATGCTGACAGAAAGCACCGTGTGTTTCAACTCCTACCCTGTTGACTCTACACTACCAGATGTTTTAAATAACTTTTTGTATATTTGTGGCTGGATGTCAGCACAGGTTTGATAATTGTTGAATAATAAAATCAAACAGTGATGTTGTGGTAAAGGTAGTTTATTCTGTCCTGACACAGCAGAACACTGTTTAAGCTTCTTCCATTAATTTGTTTATTAACAGCTGTGTAATTCTCAGTTTTATTCAAAGAACCTGCAGTGTCTCCATTTTCTAAATAAAGTATCAAATAAAGACTTTATTATTTTTACTTGTAATAACAGGACTACTATATTATGAATCTAGCACAAGATTAATGCTTCTGTATTTTTTGCCTCTATATACTGTATTATTCCCTTTCACAACCTGAGGATCTCAAGGTGTTGTGTAGCGTCTCACGGTTTTCTGTCATCAAAACAGAAAACCACACAGAGTACAGTGCTAATTTCTTGGTCAGTTTCTTTGGATTTTTCCAGGTTTTATAAATCTCACTGTCCCATTCATGTAGATGAAGGAAGCTGGAAGTGCCAAGTGCTGCATGGACTAGTCGGCACTCATTCCTCACGGTAGCAGTTAAAGCTGTTGATTGTCTGATGGGTGAGCTTCGTACTCAGTACGTCTCCACTAAATTTCCCAAGAAGACCATTTGCACGTTCATATATCAACCGTCCATGCACATATTAGCACATACAGCTGCCAGCAATGCAGACCAGATCATAATGTGCTCCATTTCAGCCTGCTTCAGTTGCAGTTATCGCTGCGAGGCACAGAGACAGACAGAGAGAGAGAAACAAACAAAATCGGCATTGGACAGATGGTGAGATGAATATCAGAGGCCTTCGGTGTTGATGCACAGATAGAAAACTCAGAGTAAACAGCAGCAAGACGGTTAATAAACACAAGTAGCTTTCACGTCGCCATGCTTTTTGGAAGCAGCGGCTCTAATGGAGGAACTGCCAGTCTCTACTTTTCCTCCCTCCACCTCGCTTTCTCTCTCCGCCAGTCCACGTCTTTTACGTGACGAGAGGATTAGCGGGAGACGCTGTCCGCCGAGGATGCGGGGAGAGTGGGAGGCACCGAGGAGAGGGGAGGTGGAGTGGGAAGGAGAGGAGGGCGAATAAAAAAAAAAGGCGGTATCGAACGCTGACCTGTTTCGGGCTGATAAGCGGCTGCCGCTTTGTGCTGAAGCCACTGGCTTTAATTTGGGGGCCGCAACGTTTGGAATTAATTATCACACAGTACAGCAGCTCTGCGACTCGCAGTGCTCGCCGAATATTACATCCAAGCCAACGCAAACTTTATTCAGCTTATATGCTGGAATTTACTGTTGCAGAGGACTCCCTCCCGCTTTATAGTGAATCTGGATGAAATACAGATGCTAGTATGTAGCTAGAAGTTGTGGGCTCTGTGTTGTGTTCAAGAGTAAAGCGTTCTTTACTACTACATTTAAACCACGTTTCATAGTCACATTGACTTTGTATTTTATATTAATAAGAAGGACCGATGCTCCCAACACTGGCTGGACGCTGAAACTGTGGTATGTCATGCATATAATGAAAACGCACGGCAATGTGTTTTCCTAGACCACTTCTCTTTCTGCACTGCTTCCTATGAGCTGTCAGTCAGCTGTGTATCACGGTCCAGGTGCCACTAGAGACACAACTTGAACACCAAAAGGAGACGATGTTATCGAGTTTAAGTCTCTGGAAGTAACCAGGCGTTGTTGTGTTCAGTGCAACTCCATCTTAAAACAATCGCTAACATATCTATCAGAAACCTACCCAGCTAGTAGACTAGCTAACATGCGATAATTATGCTTTCCAGTCTGAAGCAAACACGCTACAATGAAGGATACTCTTAACTTTGGAAGCAATAGTTTAATTTGATCTCTGTATATGTGTGTAAACAACAAAATAATGCTAAAAAGCAATGCAGTCAATATATTAGTGTTGTCTGAAGGGCAGATATTAATGGTGTTACTAGCATTTGTTCCCATAATTTCATGACACCATGGTACTTTACTCAAGACTGTCACGCCATCAGAATCAGAATATTATAGTGACCCAAGTCTAAATAGCCATGATATACTGAATATAAGACATGCTGCAATGATGAGCAAGTAACATATTATTAATAATATTATCCAACCAGAGCTGCTTGTAAAATTGTTTGACTGTTAAAAATGTGGATCTTTGTAGTGGAATGTGTCAGATCAGGGACTTAGTTTCCACAAAAAAATCTTCTGCAAATATTGCATCTTTTTATAAGCTTAAACAGAGCAAGTAGAAGAATTTGATTAAAACATGATAAGCCGTTCACATTTGTTTTCAGCTTTTATAATCAATGAGCCCTTTGCTGCTTCCATCTTCTTATTTAATTCATAGAGGAATTTATCTTCTGCTTTGACTGTGAGCAACAACAAGCTGTGGTATTTTCTTAAATGTCAAACTATTAACCTAAGGTAAATCGTCTATCATTTCAGACAAAAAAACAAAACAACACTTTTTAATGCAAGAAACTTTTCATTTTGTTTCAATCATCAAAAAAATTCATAATGCTTCAGCTTACCAGACAGAACCAGATTTTTTTTTAAATGAAACATTACAGATTCAATTAATATCAACTTACCATATGGAAAATCTATGGAAGTTTTTTATATGGGAAGAGGACACTTCTTAAGAAAAACAGAACGTTTAAATAAAGGATACATACAACAGAATACAACAGAATATATTATGCATCTGAGATGAAGCTGATTCTCCATAAAATAACTTCCTGATGTATTAGAATATTTTTACCATGGAGGAACCAGCTGATCACGCGTTAAATAAAATGTGGTGCGTTCACAGTCAGAAACCAAAAAACAGAGGTGAGATGTCCATGGTTTAAAGTTGTTCTACATCAAGTAACGCCATCACTTTTTTTCTTGCCAATTTTCCAAATTGTCAGTAAGAAACTTTAGACATCACCGGAGCGTTACCATCACCTACATGGCTGCTACAGAGACAGAAGATCCAAAGAAAATCTGTTGTGTCAACTTTAGACAAAACTGGATCAATTCTGGATCAGTTTGACATTTTAGCTCCTAAATTTGGCAAAAAAAAAAAAATGTTGTCAAGCATGCAGGTTTCTAGAAAAACGACCCTCCTTGAGAACAAGGCGTTCTTATTCTTACACAAATTAGACAGGAACTGTAACTCAACGTTAATGGCGTCCAAACTTTGCTTGCCACACATTTTCAACCAAATTAGCACCATTTTTATCTTCAAACGAACGACTTTTACTCCTTGCTCGCCTTTGCCAGTCTTATAAACACCGCAGTGGCAGCACTGCAGATTTTAGCCTCCCTGTTTCACTTTACAACAGCCCAGTCAAAAATCAGCGCATGTAATTTGTGTCCATGCTTGTTAACACTGTAATGTGCTGCGGGTAGTAAACGGTGCACGGTACAATTATTAAAAAAGAAAAAGAAAAAGGGGAACGGTGCAGCCAGTCAGAGCAGCGGCGTAACGGCTCGTACGGTGGATTGAGAGCAGCTTTAGAGGCGGCGAGGAGAAGCTTGAATGGCTTAGTGGGGTTGTGTGTATGTAGGCCGTGTTCTGCATGTTATTTCCTTGAAGTCATCAGACCTACGCTCCCCCCATCATGGAAAGGCTCTTATGATAAGTGGCAGCCATGAAATATGCACAGCCTGCCCTAACTGCCTGACTCGTTTCGCAGAACGTTGCTTTGCATTCCCGTCCGTTCCCTCCATCTTGTCCTCGTACCGCTTTCCTCCCAGTCTTTCCTCCCTCGTTTCCAGCCATTCATTAGTGAATCTCCTTCCTCTTTTATAAACGGACTCCCCCACGATCCCCCCAAACTCTCAGGTTGGTCAAAGATCACCCCTTTCTCTAACCCCAATCTCTACCTCTTGGATTATCTATCCATTCTCCATTCTCTTTTACAAACACGCCAAGCTTGTTTCCCAGTGGCAACAACAGGGTTTGTGAGTTTGACCGTGTAATGAGTTAAAGCTACAGCAGTGAGGGATGCAGAATAATAATAATAATAAAAAAAGTCAACACTCACCCAACAGATACGCACTGAAGGACAATAAAATGTACAAAGCAAACTTGAAAAGCACAGATTTTGAATTCTTTATTTATGGAACGTCTGCTATTCTAAGAATACCCCAAAAAGAGTTAAAAAAAGAAGAAAAAAAAGGAAATTTGGCACATGGAAAGCATTGTAAAAAGCACACTCCTTCATTATATGAATCTTCACACACAAAACACATAATAGTTTAGATCAAAGTTTTGGAGTACTGCTATTATAGAAAACATGGATTGTAATAATATTTGAGTAAATTCTAAATGATAATTGTTTTTTTTTCATGCACAGTTTGTTTTATCGTTGTCTTTTGAACAAAAAGGATGGGTAGAAAACCCCCACCAATCTTTGAGTAATAACTCCTCCTTTACAATACTGACCACATATGTAATTATAAGCATATAAAGACATTTGACACAGTAATATATTGGTGTATAACATATCTTTATATCTGTCGTGTTGAAATAAAAAAAAAAATGAAAAAAGCGAGAGTACAGGCGATGAACACAAATTTAGACTGAATTTGGCGATAAAATACAGAAGATAAATATTCTGAGATTTGTAATTATATTTAACATATGAAAATATGTAAATGCAGACTTTTTCCACTGCTCTTGATATTTGTAGCTCTTAATTTAATGGTACCTTAAATATCAAAATTCTTACCTTGCAAAGCATAAAAAAACACACCGTTTCACTGATTGCACAAACAAGAGTTGAATATCTTTGTAAGACCAAACAACATTTAAAAAGAAAGCGCCGTATTACGGGAGCTGTTACAATGCCAAGAAGAGGCTTGGTGTGTTTCCTGGTTGGCGGAGAGAATTGTGTGTCACGGGTTGCAGTATTTATAAATTAGCTTTATGGACCAATGAGGGACCTGAATGAAGGTGGATCTATTGCAGTTGTACGCAAACCTGAACCAGATTACACTCAAAACCCGTATTTGATCTAAAGAAGACAAAAGTAAAGTACTATGAATGCAGAAAAGCTCACTTAGTCTGTACAGTGAAACATGCTCAATCAGTCTGAGTAAATGTAGACATGCAAACTTTTAAATTATACAGGACTGTGTTCACTTTGTCTCAGAAGTTGGGATTATAATCTTGTAGTGACGGAAGATGGAAAGCGAGTGGAAATTGACTGTTTTTCTGTTTTTATTTATTTTTTTACACATCCAATGTGTAAAAAAACACTAAGATAACCAACATGTTCACCAGCAGATTTCACAGGCTTCTGTCTGGACTAAAACAACAAGCATGCACATAAACTAACAGATCATTAACTTGTTAAAATCACCTCTGATAAGTGTTTAAGTTACTTGGCGGCCATATTGTATGATATACTTGTCGTGTCTCACTCATCGCTGAATTTCTATGTTGCAGTTTTACCTTCAGGGCATTCTGAAATATTTCTCTGAGCTGGATCTTAAAAATTCGATCCTCCAGGTGTGAATCCAGCAAGCGTTTAAATCCAGTGTCGTGAACATCTTGAAATTAGCAGGGGTTTGAGGATTACATTTTTTTGAAAACTTTGGACGTAATCTAATTTATATCTATTACAAACACCTATCAACTATCTAGCAAATCAAAGAAGGAAATTTTAGCCAAACAGAGGAAGTATCATACAATTTATGTCTTAAAATCCTTGCAATAAATGATTTTGTAACTGATTTGTGTTCTTTTATTCTCCATTTGTCTCATGTATGAAAACCAACATGATCAATACTTAGCTGCCTCACCTGCTGAGCATTTTATTGAGGTACTTGGAATTATGTTTTCTGCATATTTTAGGCAATTAGTTGAAAAAGTAAATGGACCAAAGAGAATATTCTTCAATTAGACAAATTTTCATGCCATTTGAGAGGAGAAGCTACAAAAACACAATCTGACACAGGGAACAGCTTTTGTTTTTAGAGTAAACTAATTGGATTCGATTCCAACCTTAGTGAGTAATGCATCATATAAAAACAGTAAAAAGTGAGCTGTGTAGTTGTTTTTTTTTTTTAAATTCACAGTTTTATCACGTTATAACACAATGTTTTTGTATTTGGGAAAATACAAAAATGAATCCTAACTTTCCTTCCCTCACATTTCTGGATTTTGTGGAAACTATACTTTTAGACGATAAAAAGAAAAAAAGGAAAAAATATAAGAAGATCACGTAATTGTTAAAAACTGTGCCGCAACAGATTGGCTTCTGACTAATTACTTCAAAAGAAGCTGAACTGATATGAGCAGGAAGTGGCCGTGCTGACACTCCGCAGAGGGGAAAACGTAAGCAAGGACAGGTGAAGCTGTCCGTTTTAAGGAAAAAAAAACAAACTCAAAACTTCTGCATACAAGCATCATACACACTTGGCAAAACCCACATTCACACACACTCAAACTCACACACATGTTGTAAACACACGTTCAGGTATAGGAATCATGCATTTGTAACGTAAACAAAAGAAGGCTTGTCTCCAGGTTAAATAATTAACGACACGTCCGATCCGAGTAGAAGAAAGAGCGTTATCTAGATAATGAACTACTTCAAGCCTTCCAGTAACACTTAAGTTCCCAACTGCCTTTCGTCGTACTGATCCGACGGATGGAAATCAATAACATGCACTAAGAATCAGATATCTGTGGTGCAAATGTGACTCTGTACACATGGCGGCTTGTCGGGGTAAAACAAGGTTCTGTAAAATGACTTATAGCAGAACGGGTAGGAACAAAAGTCTAGAGAAAGTCCTAATACAGAAACCATGCAAGTATGTGAAGCATTCCAGTTTTAGATAAGGATAAACATACAGACACTCATACAGGTATATACTCATTATAATGCACATATCTAACTAAAATGTTCACGTTTCGAACCCCCAAAGAATAAAGTAAAAATCTCAAAAGGTCAGAGCTTGTTTACACAGAAAATTTGCATTTGCTTTCAATACTTGGCCTTTATTAGCCAAAAGTCCCTATTTGATTGTCAGTTAAATTATTTGTATGTGGTACAAATCGTTTTAAACTGTTTAAATTGACATTTCACGAGCAATTTAACCGTCCAATTATTTTTCCGTCCTGGTTTTGGTTATGCGCTGATAATTATTAAAACACAAATCTTTGTTCACATTGCAATAAACACAAGCTAACAGTGATTCTGGAAAAACTTGGGGTGAATCAGATTTCCATGCTTCATCTATAAAAGTTTTCACTGTGTCATGCATATCCTTATAATACATTGGTTAATACACTGATGGCATACTTTTTTTTGTTTGTTTGCTGTAGCAAAAACCGGACAGCGAAAGCATAAAGAATATACCTGCAGTATCTTGCAAAGTCCCAGTAACAACTAAGAAGGTAAAGGTATTTTATTAGGAACCAACCAAAACTATAGAGCCTACATTCACAGCTGGAAAAAAGGGAAAAGTTAATATTCTTTTGAAACGAAATTTCTAGTCACACTTTCGGCTTTGAGATGTCTGAGATTTGAGATCCTGAGCTTTGAGATATCTGCCAATTTTTCCACCTACACAGCCGAAGTTCTTTCAGAGCATCTGTGTATCAACTTTGAACTTTTACATTTTGATCCCTCAAACCAAAAGTACCTTCTTCCACATGTTGGCTTCCTACATGACTTGTGGGAAACTTTAAAGGTGACTTCTTCGTTATTGTTTATTTTTTATTTTTTTCATTTTCCAAACGGGTTTCTTCTTACCCAACTCGATGAAAAGCTGACCTGTCAATCGGACTCTCTCACATAAGCTGTGAATCCCTGCAGCTCCTCCAGAGTCACCATTGGTTTTCCCGCTTCACTGGACAGCCGTGTCTCGGCAGATTTTATTTACAGATATAATAGGATTTAATTTATAATAGGATGTGTGAGATGCAAATACATCTTACACATTTCAGATTTCTATTAAGAAAAACATTTTATTTAATTATCATTTCCCTCGTATATTATATATTTATCATCTAGAAACCAAGATATAATACATTCAAACTTCGCTTAACATGAAAAAGGTTTACCAATTCTTTTGCAAGACACTGCAGTTATTCTAACTATGCTTTTTGTACTTCCAGAGCGCTACAGTTCATGCAGTTATGTTTTGAACCTCAGATTGGGGTCAACATAAGATGTGGAAGTCTGAACAACAAATCTGTGCTCGAAGCAACACCGTGTCCATTGATAGCCTGGGTATTTGTGTGTGTGTGTGTGTGTGCGTGTGTGTGTGCCGTGGAGTTTTCTGCGTGCGAGTCCGTGGAGCTGAAATCAAGCCTGCTCGGCAGTGGCGGCGGTAGCAGCGCTCGCTGGGAACTCCGGGTTGATAAAGGAGAATCCCTGGAACTCGTCCTGGTCCAAGTTCTGAATCACCTCCTCGTCAGGGGGGGTCAGCACCGGCGGGTGGCGCGTGAAAAAGCGGTCAAAGTTCTCTGCCTCCCGTCCGCACTGTCAAGGAGGGCGGGAGAGGGGATGGATTGGGAAGAGGAGGAGCGGGGATGGACAGGAATGGATGGAGCGGGTGAGGGTAGAAGGAGAGGAAAAACAAAAAGAAAAGGGGATGGAACCAAGGTGTGAGATGAACATCACTTGGAAGTGGTTTCAAATATTGGAACAAGCAAAGTAATGGCGGCGCGCTCAATGTTGTTTCCCTCCCCCGAGTGGGAGACAACAACTGAAGCGCACCTCACTTTTGCTTTCCTTTTTCAAATATTTGAAGCGTATTCTCAAATTTCAAACAAAAAAAACCCTGTCTCAATCATCCTGGAGCAGTGCACTACAATAAGCCGGCAACCCTGAGCGTGTGATGCAAAGTTAAAAAAATGTGGTGTCCAAAACACTACATAGTCTTGTTTTATTACTGCTGGAGCTAGAATTAGTTTTCTATTTACAAATGAACAGCCTCAGAGCTACTAGATAATTATTTGAATAATTGTGGGTTAATTGCAGGTTAATTAGATGTTGCAGCTGTTGAGACCTGCTGAGATGAACTAAATCAGCTCAAATGCAAACGACCACTTTATCCAACTTTCCAACATTTTTTTTGTTTTTCTTGGCTTCATAAATAATAATTTGTAACAGAATAGATTAACATTTGTGATTTTCTTTCAGAGAGAATTTCAGATTTTACAATTCTCTCACACACATTAAAAGGGAAGCTTACCCCTGAGAAGGGCTTCCCTTTATGTGCATCCAACAAGTCGCTAGCTCTAAAACCTAGTTATCCCCATGAAAGTGCTCCACAGGGACTTGTTTCCTTCCATCTCCATCATTACGCAAAGCTTTAATTAACACACCAATGATCCTGTATGCTCTGACAACATCGCCCAGAGGACAACTGAAAAGTTATTAAATCCAACTCCGTATGAAATTTAACTGACTGCTGTGAGATTTGGGACAATTTACAAACTGAGAATCAAAATTGGAATGGAAGTTTAGAAGTATCTGGATGAATTAACGGTGCCAAGGTATAAGGATGGGCCTCCAAAATCACTAAAAATCACCATCACATGCTGCTGTCTGAAACAAATTCGCTCTCGCCTAAACGCCCTACACTGTTGTTGACATAACAGTGTTTTAAAACTAACATTTTCAAGTTACAAACAGCGGACTGCAGGTCTGCTACTCGAGCATCTAATGACCTAAACATACAACAGTTTTGTTAAACTAGATTATGACATGTAGTTTCTCTGTAAGAAGAGCAGCAAAAATAGTTAAACTGAAAAGTAATTTACCAAGTATTTATTCCATCTAATAGTAAAAGATTTTTTTCACTAGTTTATTTGACAGGGATGAGTTTCATATGCTATAGCAATTGCTAATTTGTAATATTAGCAAATTAGCTAACATGATGATTTTTTTTAAATGACAAAAAATCATCATTCTAGCAGCTGTGTGAATAACCATTGCTGCTCTTTGAATACAGTAGTTCATGGTATTTATAATTTGTGTCAGAACAATATGATAGGAACCTTTTAAACCCTTAATATTCTTTGGTACCGTTAACTAATCCACACCTCATTGATACTTTGTAGTGGCAAATAAGCTAAGGCACGCAGAAGAGTTACTTTAGATTAAAATGCTTCTATGAGAGAAAAACCTATCAGGCTAGTTAGTGTTTTTTAAGCAAGCGGGTCTCTAATCCACACATCTGGTCAGATGTTTCTGGAAAAATATTTGACACGGTTTCAGGTGACTACTTTTTTGTTTTCTAGTGCACTCCATGACAGGTTTAAATTTGAGACGGAACCCCAGAGCATGCAAATAAAACAGAAAAATACCCAGACAACTTTGAAACACTGAGAGGACAAATAAAATGTGCAGATGAGATGAAGCTGATGGGTTTATGCGTGGCAGATGTGAACAGACGGAGAGGCGATGGAGGAGAAATGAGCTGACAATCGATCGCTGAGAGGACAGATGAATGGAGACGGTCGCACAGCAATGCCTTCAAATGAAACTTCAAAGTGACGGCGTGAACATGTTTATGTGCTGGGTAAATGCATGAACCAGCC
Source organism: Micropoecilia bifurca (assembly GCA_903067075.1). Taxonomy (NCBI): domain Eukaryota; kingdom Metazoa; phylum Chordata; class Actinopteri; order Cyprinodontiformes; family Poeciliidae; genus Micropoecilia; species Micropoecilia bifurca. The sequence continues at coordinate 16,835 of CAEGAF010054509.1, read as the reverse complement.
GTTCAACCGGTCTGTTTTCTCGGTGTACGAGTCCTTCACACGTTCACAAGTTAACGAGCCTTCGCATCAAGCAGATTCTCCAAAGGCATCAACAGCATTTTAAAACCAAAAACAGTTTTTGATCAGCATCAAATATTCCTAATAAACAACATGTTAGGGCAAATTATTTTGTGTTTTTTTTTAGCAAAAGATAGTATTTCACCTTATCAAAAATAACACAAATCAAAAACAAACTTCCCTCACTGAAATAGGCCGCCGTAAAAGGATCAAAGAACCTCTGCCGAAAGTGTCCAGAAAAGACTAACACTGTTCTTATTAATAGAAAAGATAAAAAGAGAGGAGGAGTGTGAGACGAGGCAAAGGCCTGAGAGACGATAGGTGTCTGGAAGACGAGATCCAACAGAAAGAGGAGACAGTACAGACAGAAAAGAGATCAGACAGCTTCTGTCTGCACTCGCACTACAGGAATTTACTCTAGATCCGCCTGTGTTGCAACAGCCAGGTCCTCGGGATGACCTCTACTTCAAAAAAAAAACAACCCCACATGCACACTCAGGCATGCTTACACACAGCCGCATTAGTGATCAAGCACACAGTCCACCAAAAAAAAATAAAACAAAAAAACCCCTGCAGGCAGAGAAAGATGCATAAAAAGCTCAACTCAGAAAAATTAAAAAAAGAAACTCTTAAGCAGCAGAAGGGCCCAAGGCTGTGAGAGTGTCCATATGTATTGTGTGTGTGCGTATGTGTTTGTGTTTGTGTGTGTGTGTGTGAGCACTAGGTGACATCATTCTGACTACAGTTATGATCAAACCCATCTTGTCAGAGAAAGAGGAAAAAAAGAATAAGACGAAACACACAGAGTTATTTTCAAGACTTTTCTTTCTTTTTTCCCCCCGTTTTTTTGCAGAAACTTTAAGGACGTGCACCTACTCCCTGGAGGTTTATTCCAAAGCGAAAAACAAAAACCCCCTCTGAGCTCATGCAGAGCACATCTGCACTGCAAACTGCAAAGCACCGATCCTGTGCATGCACTGTATTGCCACGGCGGTGTTATCATCACCACCGTCGTTATACCCATCCCAGCCACACATCCTTCAGCAGCCCCCATTATGTTCAGACTTACCTGTGCACAACGTGCCACATAGGAGAGATAGAGTGTAAAGTTACAGGCAGCAACAGATAAAGACGCGACGTGAGAGTAAAGGAAGTCAAGAGGAGAGATCCGGCATGAGGAGCGTTTTGCTCTCTGCTTAAGCTGATGAGTGTCTTTTGCACATCTCGTGTTTGATCTGCGCGACGGACTTACAGCTCTGGGTTTGAACGGCGGCTGCACTTCCTTGTTCTCCAGCTTCTCCCAGTCCATGTAGCGGAAGAAGCTGTGCTCTCGGATGTCCCGCTCACCCTCCGGACCGCAGCCCAGTCGTTTGGCTGGATGCTTCGTCATCAGCTGCACAGAAACGGACGAGAGAGAGACGCAGGTTTGGTTTGGTTTGGTGCGCCACCTTTTCTCCGCCGGCGCTCCGGCCTGGTGGATCGGTGACCTTTTCCCTCTCCGTCTCATTGTTCCTTCGCCATCTCCTTCCACCGAATCAATTATTTATGAACTGTAATTCATCTGCAGTTGTTCGTGTTGTACAAAGAACACGTCTGTCAACGGGGGCGCTGCTTAACTTTCGCCGTGTCCCATTTGTGCTTAAGCTGCCGCGCGAACATTGTTAGCGTCACCTATGTCCGATGTTAATGTCACAGCGAATGAAGACGTACGACACGATCCACGGCAGAGTCATCCCAGGCCGTTGTGAAACATGGAACAAAAGAAGTCAGCACTTTCAACTTGTAAGTTGCTCTCTCAACTGTTTATCTCACATGTTTTAAAGAGGACAATTAAAGTAGAGGAGATAATAATTGAAGTCATTTATTAAATCTATGATCAAAGCAGTAGTAAAACAGAGATGTAGCACTAAAGTTTGTAAAACTTTGTGAACTTTTTTACAAACCGCACTGCAAAAATTGAGATGAGACATCGACACAGAGATTTAAAGGGATGTCAATCTACGGGATTGTTTGTTTTTATCTTTAAAAATTAGAAGAAAAAAAAAGAAATCTAAAACCTAACAGCTTATTTTAATTAAAATGTTGCATGTCAGGTAACCTTTTTGTCCTTTTAAGGATCTTTGAAATTATATTGGTAGTCCTGCAGTTAAGGTGTTTCACATGTCGATCCGTTTTATGCAGCGCCACCTTATAATTCACAGTACGCATGGTTTTCAACAAAAATAATCATCCATACTGGCTGTAAATATTCTAAATGTTTCATTTATAGCTCTTAAAGGGAAAAAAATCCAGCAAAGTCAGAATCAACAGAACTGGTCACTGTTTCTGGCTGACATAACGTCTGTCTCCGCATTCGCTCTCTGTGCGCATACCTGAAATTTGGCTCTACTTTTTCTCTAATGGAAATTACTTGTAGTGTTTAAAAAGCCAGGGCTCATCCAGTCAAATGCACAGACACAAAATGACTTAACCCAGGCAGCGCCAGCAGGGAGCAGAGGGATCCGGGCGGGGGTGGACACGGCGAGCTTTCACGCTCCACCAAAGACTCACTGTCGTAGCGCTACAACACTGTAATCATAACTAATACATAACATACAGCCTTGTGTGTCACTGACGGGCTGTGAGTGTGTGTGTGTATATCTAAGAGGCCACTGTTTATATTAATTTGCTGATGAATGACTTTGCCTTTAAATTTAGGAGGAGGGAGTATGACTAGTATGGGGCCAGAATAAGTGCAGCTCAGCGTAGTTTGATTTTTTAAAAAAGGCTAAAATAAAAACATACGACTTCTTTTGAATCAGTGACGCCTATTTCATGCGAGATGAGGTTTAATATTGGAATATCTTTGTTGGGTTTTTGTTAAGCTTTCTTAGATCCAGAACATGAGTGAAGCTGCTGTAGAGAGACAACATGATAGGAATAAAAAGGACTGAACATATGTTACCATCCATCCATCAGCCGGTACGGTGTACTGTGTGTGTGTGTGTGTGTGTGTGTGTGTGTGTGTGTGTGTGTGTGTAGTCTGCTGTGGTCAGTGAAGCTTAGAGGCAGCAGATGAGACAGAGGTTTAATAGAGAGGGCCGACTCCATTTGTTGTAGTAATCAGTCTACCCTCCCCCCCCACACACACACACCCACACCAGTCCATCGCAGCTGGGAGTTCTCAGAGAGTCGTTTTGGTAAAGGCTGAGCAAACCACACACACTTAAGCTATCTGATCACAGTAGTCGATGCATGCAGCAGTTATGAAGGACATTTTAATGTTTTCTGTTTCCCCCCCTTACTCCCTTTTCTTTCTAAATTAACTGAAGACCCCACTGTTACTCTGTGTGCGTTTGATAGGTTTGATAGATAGAGCAGGTTTGCGTGTGTGTGTGTGAATACTCACTCCTTTACATATCGCGACAGCTTCCTTAGACATCGATTTGGGATAGGAGACATGATGCTCCATTATGGATTGAAACAACTCGTCCTCATCCTCACCATCGAATGGAGGCTGCAGAAGAGAGGAAATAGTTGAGGAGGAAAAGGAGAAATGTAACATAGGACAGACAGAGGGTTTGCTAAACACAATATTTTTTAATTAATTTTTCAATGTTTTAAAATGTTTTTCTCAAAAACTGAACAAATTCAATCAGTTTAAAAATAAAGGTTTTTCCGAGTTTGATACGTATAAATACACACATGATGCTAGTAATAATGGAGGATTAAAGACCTTCAATTATGAAATATTTTAATACCTTACAAACTAACTCATAAAATCAATTTTCAGGCAGGTAGCAGCAGCCTTGGTAGAGCAAATAAATAATTCTGATAATGTAATATTTTTTCTTTTCAATAAAAACAAACATTCTAGTTTTCATAAAGCTGCAGACCAACCTGTCCAGCCAACATTTCGTAAAGCAATACTCCAAACGCCCACCAGTCCACAGATTTCCCATAAGGCTGATAAGCAATAATCTGAAATTAAACAAGAACAGCTGTAATAATCAACAACACTGAAGCAAATAGCTGGGTTTTAAAATAAACACGCTCTCCAACTTTGACCAAATTGTTTGAATTTGAGTTTTCCTGATGAAAAAATCTCACACACACACACACACACACACACACACACACACACACACACACACACACACACACACACACACACACACACACACAGGGACGGACTGAGTACCTCAGGAGCGATGTAGTCTGGTGTTCCACAGAAGGTCTTGGTTGTGACTCCGTCAATCATATTTTCTTTACACATACCAAAGTCTGCGATCTTAATGTGGCCTTCGCAGTCCAGCATTACATTATCCAGCTTCAGATCCCTACATCGGTAAAGAAATTGAATTTCGTTACAGTCAGCAGTTTTCTGTTAGCTACAGCTGATCTGATGGAGTAAATATGTGATTTGTACTTTTGAGAACTATGTCATGAACCGCATACAAGTTTAGAGTAGTTCAACTCTCAAAAGCTGCTTGTCAATTTTTTAAGTAGATGATAAATGAAAAAAATAAAGACTAAGATAATGTGATGTGTGTGATGTTGAATATTACCTGCAAACTCACCATTCTCAACTTCTATCTGTTGTTTTAAACTTTTCTAACCCTTCCCACAGTCCAGTTGAACAATGTACACATACTGGCAAATTTAAAAGGAAATGTGACTTTTTTTTAAACACACTCCACTTTGCTAGAGCATACGACTACTGACAGATGAAGTGAATTATTGAGATCATCTTGTTCTTCTGAGAGGTTTTACATGAAGCAGGTGGATAAAACACATTTACTGTTGCGTGAACAAAACTCCTTCTGCTTTCCAAAAACTAGGTAGGCTGATATTTATGGGAGTCGCTACTTTTATTTTTAGCATAATTTTGCTACCTTCGCACTTTATTCTTTTAGTTCATTGTGGATGTTACCTGTATATGATGCCCTTTTGATGCAGGAAAAATAAGCCGATGGCTATCTCAGCAGCGTAGAACCTGCAAAAGAAACGCAGGAAGAGACAAACAGCAGGACCAATTACAGCGAGGTTGAGAGACGGCAGGTAAACAGAGGAGTTAATTTGCGTGCGTCTACTCTGCACAAAGGTCAGAGCTGTCTCGTGAAGGCCAAAGAACAGCTGATAAGATCAACAGGAAGGGCCTTCAACAGGACTGACCACGCAGGCAGCCATGTTTGGACGGCATGGATTGTTCACGAAATATACGAGAAGACAATCTGAAGGTGGGAAGGCAGGTTGGAACAAAGAGGCAACTTGATGTCTGTTTATTTGGATTGGAAATGTTGACGAAATAGCAAGAATAGTTTGAAGGATTCTTATTAATTTTCTGCTACTTTAATGACACAAATAAAAAATGTTTCTACTGAGCAGCAGTGTTAGTGGCATTATGTTTTGTGAAGCTTCAGAGGTCAAATATTTCTTTAGCTGTGACGATGATGAGATGTTTCAAGGACTAATCAGAGGTGACAACGCATTAGACATAATAAAAGACCAAAAGATTACAAAGACGAGCCTCAGTTCGTTCACGCTGGTGTTCAGGGGACTGCGCTCATCGCAGACTTGTGGGATATTTGCATATGTGTCGAGTAGCTTTGCTCTATTGTGAGTGTGCCATTCCACTCACGGACACTCCTCTGAGCAGAAAACGTACCCAGAAGAAGACACGCACGCATCTTGCACCGCACACATAGTTCTCGCAGATGCAGACTATAAAACCAATTAACCCCAAGCTGGTGGCTTTTTTACCGAGAGAAAAACAGTATCACTACAGTATCTGCTGAGGATTGAGATTTCTACACTGGTGGCAGAAATGAGGTGTGTGTTCTGTGTACTCACACAGCATGGGGCTCTTTGAACTTGCCAGCCTGCTGTATCTGATACATGAGGTCTCCGCCGTTTATGTACTCCATGACGAAATACAAACGGTCCTAAGGAGAGAAACAGAAGGGCGGGTGAGGAGAGAAGAGTCAGGAAGGGAAACAGAAAGAAGTTATTCTTCATCCGAATGTTCAAAAAAAGGTGACATGAAATAATTTTGATATAAGAACTGTGTACAAATAATTAAGATTTCATAGAAAGAACACCAAAATAGAGTTTAGAGTGCAAAAAAACCCATCCATGTTTATTAAACAATCTATCAGACAGACGAGACTTGTAGCAAATAAAATCAAAACCAAAGAGGTCAGCTGCGGTGTGACGTCATCCTATGAGAGAGCACAACATTTTTCTACAGCTGATTCACATTAAACCAATGACTAACAACACAAGACCTGAGACCAGAAGGAATAAAATAAATCTGAATGAGAGTAGAGACAAAGCCGTGGGTGTATTTTTGCAAGAGCATTGGTCCAATACTTCTGCTTTTCCTGATATAGATATAGAAAATATTTTAGCATTGTGTTGATATCGATGGCAGGCATCTAGATACAGCTAAAGGAGCATCTAATGGTCTTGTGTCACCAGGAAACACAGCAGAATATCATCTGCATAACTGTAGACATTTTCACAATGCCTCCTTATAATTTTCCCAAAGCATCTAAAAGAACAACAAACTAAATCTGAGTCATGTGGAACACTACAGTTTACCTAATAACTAAAAGGTTTGAAACCTTTGATGCCAACCGGGGTCGGTTCGTAACAGTCTACCTCCTGGTACCGAATGGCACACAATGTCAAACGCAGCGCTAAGATTGAGCAGGACAAGGATTGAAAATGGTGAAATAATGTAGGCCGAAAAATGTTTGCCCAGAGGTTACACTGCTTACGTGAAACAATCGACACTAGAAGTGAAATGAGTAAAAGGGACATAGAGAGGAAGGGGACGGAGAGAAGGAGGTGACTGGGCCGTTGTAAGTACAGCCAATCAGTCTTGAAGGGACATCAATTTAAGAACCTATTGTCTTCACTTATCTACAGAAATTGCCAATATTTCAGAAAATCACGAAGGGATTTGGTTTGGGTTTGTGTGTATGTGTGTGTGTGTTAGGGTCTGTGCTGTCTGATAAGGCTCATAAACTGACCGTTTGAAAGCAATATGTTGAACTTGTGTGTCTTCCATTTACTTGCATATCAGCACCACAAGTCATGTACAGGGACGACGTATGAGTGTGTGTCCTTTATAATTGCTGATGTGTGATAAGTGTAGGCTAAATTTTATGGCCAGAGTCCTCCTCTGCTGAGAGAATTACAGTTGAACTGGATTAGCACATTCACTCTCAGTTGTGTGTGTGCGTGTGCATGTATCAGGTCAGCTGAGCTTGTGGCATCTCTCAACCAAGTGACGACGCATCACTAATAACCGCGTGCGTTTATGGCTTGTGAAATGAAATGTCATGCACTGAGGGCTACGCGTGAAACCACCAAGCTATATTTACTCCCCTGTTGACTCATCTTTGGTGTAATACGGATTATACATCACAAGTTGAGCATGAATCGAGCATGAATTCAGGCTGTGTGTTCCAGCTGGGAGCTGGTGACGGCAGTCGAGGTAGCTGCTGTTAAGACCATAGCCCTCCCTACGCGCCCTGCAGCAGCATGCTGCTCGTACAATTGTTCCCCACGTAACCTGACAGCGTGGAGATCAACAAAGGCAGCTCGGTTTTATTTTGTTATCGGCGCCTCTCATGCGTGTGTGAATCTGCACATTTTCCCCTTTAAACATCAAGCGCCTTGATGCTTCTTATAATTTGCATCAACAAATATTTTTCAAGATAGATGACCGGTGTCCCTACTGTTGGCGAACACACTATCAATTCAATAAATGTAAGCAAAGTGTTACATTTACATTATTTTATTTATTTTGAGCATCGAGAGGAACATTTTATTATATAATCTACTGCTGTTAATATGGAGTATAAATATGACAAATTTCTCTTTGACACTCCTCAAAATGACACGGACAAGACAACATGCCGTTCAAGTTAGGCTCATGTTTTATTAACATCCACAGGTCAGGAAGTGGCAACAGTAAAATAAAAATGATATATTTACAGACATAAAACATTTAAGGCAACTGGATGGTGAGGGAGCCATTTGTGTCTAAAAAGTAGATGTGTAGCGTTTCCTAAACAATACTAGGACCTGATTTCACAGCGCAATATGAGACGTTTACATCAGTGTCAACAGAGCAGTGGCAGGAATGAGCCAATCGACCCACCATGGTCTGGAAGGTGGAGTGCAGCTGCGTTAAGAACGGAGGCTTCCCGGTCAGAGCCAACACCCTCTTCTCCACCATGGTGCACTCGACGTCGTCGTCCTGGATGACCACGTCCTTCTTCAGGATCTTTATTGCATACAGTTCCTCCGTTCCCTTACGCTCTGCCAGCATCACCTAGAGAGGAAGAGGAGAGAAACAAAGGCAGAGGTTGAAGAGACGTAATACTCAAACTATTTTCACACACTTCAAAGTCCAGAAAGAAGAAATTAAAAAAAATGGAGGAAAGGGAGAAAGTGATCAGGGAGACATGTAAAGAATCCACATAATAGATAGTTTGAATGTTTCCATTTTGGGGAAATATAAAGAGCTACGTGACAAAAGAAGAAAAAAAAACATAATATTTTGAGATGTCACAGGTAGAAAAGAGAAACCACGGGGAAACATTCTGACACACTGAGATGTTTATGAGCAGAGATTGTGCTGCAAAACTCCTTTATGAAAAGATAAATCCTGACAGTAATAAAATATGAATCACAAAATCTAAATATTAGCTTAAATTGTGCATTATACTGCTCGAAAACACACACAAGTCAGTCTTCTTTGTCTCACTGCATGTGTGATGGATTGAAATTTGGTTATTTACCATTCAGAGGTACATTTACTCTTTTTGAAGTTCAGAGGTTTTATGCTTTGCCCTTAATGTCCAGTAATCTGACTTGTCTGATGCAGTGGTCAGATTCAACCAGGAGGGAGAGTCTAGCGCATCAGAACTTCCTGCTTAGAAAATAATAATCGTTGGAGCAGAAGCACTGTGTCCAGCTCTTTTAACAAAATAGTCCCCTTCTCCAGGTACAAACACACCTGTAGGATGTAAACAAGTTTATTAACTTTGAGGTTGTTTTTTTTACTCTCCGAATGTTAAACTCTGCTGTTAGCTTACATACTGTTTGTAAGCTAACTTGGATAACAATAATCGCTGGAGTAGACATACCGTGTCCAGCTCTTTTATTAAAATATTCCCTTCTTTAGGGCAATTACATCCATCCATTTTCTTTACACCCTTGTCCCTTAGTGGGGTCGGGAGGTGCTGGTGTCTATCTCCAGCTGACGTCCCGGGCGAGAGGCGGGGTCACCCTGGACAGGTCGCCAGTCTGTCACAGGGCAACACAGAGAAACACACACTCACATCTAGGGGCAATTTGGAGAGGCCAATTAACCAGACAGTCATGTTTTTGGACTGTGGGAGGAAACCGGAGTACCCAGAGAAAACCCACGCATGCACAGGGAGAACATGCAAACTCCATGCAGAAAGACCGGCATCAGGAATCAAACCCAGAGCCTCCTTGCTGCAAGGCAACAGCTCTACCAACTGCGCCAATGTGCAACCCTGGGGCAATTATACATGTGCTTAAATTAATATAAAGGAACTACTGGGGTAAAATGTGTCAAAGTGTCCCAACCAAAGGCAGAACGTCTCCATCTCAGATGTTTGTTTGTCAATCTAAAATTACCGATTGAATTTTATCATACTTTCGGCATTTTAAAGGTTTCATTCTGTCAGGTGTCAGTATTTCCTGCAAGGGGTTCACTCTGAGAGAATAAAATTTGGTTTACATGAGCTGTAGCAATCTGAAAGTCACCAAGATTTAGTACTTCTTTAAGATCTCTCCATGGGGATTTTCTTTGCCCTTCAGAACATCTGGGAAGGACACTTAGAAGAAAAGAAACATCTCACAGAAAACAATGAGAACAAGAATAAAAGGATTTTGTAACTTTTTCTTTTTTTTTTGTACCCAGAAACTTCAGTAGGATCAGTTTTAGAGGTGAGCTGAGATCAAGGACGGTTGAAGTATGAAAAAAGTGGGATTAGAAAGTAAGAGGTAGGTCAGAAAAATGTGGCGTGACCCGAATGTGAAGAAACAAGAGAATAAAAGGAATAGTTGCTTCTCTTTTAAATGATAAAGTCCAGGAACACCTGAATAAGATCATGACTGGGAAACCAGTAAGTCAAAGAAACTTTGTAATCAAATCTTCACTTTGTCCAAGGCCGGACAGTTCCTGCTGCGTCTACATTTCTTCATGTACACACAGAGGTGGTGATTGTTTAAACTGTGTTTTCTATAGACAAAAGTCAATATTCAAACTAAATGTCATGGACCCTACTTAATCTACGCCTATTATCAGTTTCTAGGCTTAAGACACATAAAACATTTGGACATTTATCTTTCGTTGCTCTGACTCCATCAAACTTTAAATGTGTGGTTAAAAAAAGAAATGTAATGACTTAGATGATGTGGTTCATAATATGGTTTATCCAAGTTTCGAATGCTCTCCCTTTAAATTGTGATGTTCTTATTTGTTTTGCTCTTACATAAGATTTACATTTTCAGAAAAAATTAATTCTGGGTTTCAAATTAAAACGTGTAACAAATCAACGTAACTTGATCTGCTTTTGAATATTTACTGTATGAAATTAACTGTGATGTTTCAGGTTCTTTTCTAATTTTTCTAATCATGCATATAGTCTCAAACCACAAATATTGATCAACTTATTTCATTTCTAAATACACCTGAAATTCTGACTTGTTTTTTGCAGATTGCCTATCTTTTTTTTGTTGCAGCATTTAATTAAGAGGTTAATGTGCATTTTTCAAGTTTAACAGCACAAAATTAGCATTTTAGGTGCCTGTGCTTTATACATATTCAAGTATGATAATGTAGTGAGATCATTGGGACCGGCATTCTACTTGAAGTGCGGCACAAATGGATCCACTGTGTGTGAAAATGTGCCAGTGTGTGTATTTGTAATTCTGCACAGAAGGCTGACACAGATTAAAACATTTCAACACTGAAATTATTGGAGACCTCTAGCAAGAAATGTGTCTGCATGTGTGTGTTTGTGTGCATAAACTCGGCGTATGCCGCAGTGTGACTATATGTAAAAAAAAAAAAAAAAAGAAAAGAACGCTTTAAAAATGAAACAGCGACACCAAAGAACACCATCTGGCCCAAAGTTCATTCGCAGAACTGCAAGGACACTCTCAGAGTAAGAGAACAAACGATGATGGGGAAACTGGAGAAGCATATCAGAAATAAAAACACTTCAACAAGCTAAACACGCGCAGCACAGAGCAACGAACTGGACCGAGTCGAATGCAGAAGTGCGTTTCTCAAGGTGAATCCGGCTCCAAAGTCTTGAGAGAGCAGTGTGGACCATGGCATGCGCAAGTGGTTCATTCATGAGAAGTTATTTGGGGTCAATTGCCAATAAGCAGCCCAGAGGATATTAGCCGACGTGTGACGTAAACAGCGCCGAACGTTGCCTGTTTTCTCTGATGACCTTGGAGAGCGACTCTATCAAGGCAAAATTAACTAACCAACACTCGACAGGCACTGGATGAAACTGCAAGGCCTTTGCCATCATTCTTATAATATATGCAGCAACTTTTCTATCCACTGAGCTGCATATAATTAAGAAAGAAAACTGAGGTGAAAACAGGCCCTTTTCAGGAGCAAATTAATGCAGCAGCTTTAGAAAAATACAAATGTATATGCTTAGAGGCAACCCGGTGATGTATTATTTACTTGTTTATTTATTTGCTGAGGATCACTTCCAGCAAACCAATAGGCAATAGCTCAAATAATTTCAAACTGGCTTCTTAATCCTGACTAGGAGCTCGCCATAATCTGGTGATCTAAAGAGTCACCAGGTCGCCTTTGGGACGGTGGAACATCCTGGATGTTCAGCTGGCAGATCTGAAGCGACAGTGATTCCATCACGTCAACATGGACCAAAATCTCCCAGGAATGTTTTGACACCTTATTATGTCACAAATAATTAAGGTGATTCAGTGCAACGTGTGAAGCATTGAATATGTGTTGCGTCAGCTTGCAAGAGATTGAAAGGTTTTCATTTAAATCAAATGACAATACTTGTCTAAACCAAGCAAAAATGCAAATGAAGCCGAAAGTATCTGGCAACAGAAAAATATTAAACAAAAAGTGAGAGAATTCTGTAAATTATAGCACCAAACTGTTCAATTCACTTAATTTTTCAAGTGCCACAATAATACAAAACTACATTTTGTAAATCTGAAACAGTCTCAACTAAAGTAGCTTTTAGGAAATTGCCCTCTTACTTGACATAAAACAGACATTTTAAAGGAGCAAATCACAGTTTTCATTCTCTTTTCCAGTTTGTTTCCCCACATTTTTTCCTACTGATTCAAATAAACAAAGAAATGCAGACTCTTCTCTTTGGGATTTGCAGCCTTTCCCTCACCGTTTGACACTCACAGGGCAGACAGCAAATTGTGGTCAGTGACCTTAGATGAAAAGAAAGCAAGGTAGGAAGCCATTAGTCCTTTATCACACCAGGTGCTAAAAAAGTTCAGCCGCTGCAGTGTTGTTCTCTAGCACAGCAGGCTTCCAAGACTAATGTGAATTGCCATGGCAGCATGAAACCTTGTAAGAAGAAAACTCTGACCTTATGCGTTCACCTCATCCTCTCAGTGTAATGTCTAATCTAGCAAAATGGCAAACATGTGTGACTGAAACTCTATATTGAAGGCTGGTTTGTGAGAAAGCAGTGGAAAATACTTTTAAATGGCTGAATGTATAGGGACAGCAGACATACAAGCAAGATGGAAACAATTTTTTTTATGTAATTTGCTGACAAAAAATTTCTCGAGGCTTTTTGCCTTTAATTCAGTGATTCATTTAATCTGTCAAGAGAGGAAGATGGAAATTAAAACACACAAAAAAATATTTCCAAAATACTTTAGTTTTCCACAACAAGACATTTAAAATGCTCCTATCAAACAGATGCATGCCCTGAATCACTATGCGCAAATTCAGGTAGAGATAAAAAGATGTCAAATATGAACCTACATGGATTTTACCAACACTATTCCTCTTCTCAGATTCTGTATAATTCATAGCAAACAGGGCTTTGCGGCAAATATAGCAAATCTCTGTAAACAAGTGAGCCTTCCTACTGTAAAAGATAAGCCTGCGTTGCTCGACTTTAATGTCTTCTTCTCAGACATCACCTTTACTTATGTCCTCCTTGTTTGCACAAAACACATCAGAGACGTTTGGCATTTATTTTCCTCCGTCTCAATAGTAAAAAAAAAATAAGAAAAAAAAAAATCAAAGAAGCAGCAAACAGGTAGTCTGAAGCAGACTGTCTACTGTGAATGGGCTAACAAATACATGCATTTCTATATTGGAAACATCTGTAAATATGTGTATTTTATTACTAAAGAATGTAACACTATTTTTGGTTCTATGCTTAAACTTCAAACAGAACAACACTCCTCTGGCCACGTAAAAAACCCCAACACAAAATCATAAAATCAGCTCTTATGGATTCATCCTCCGCCTCCCACACAGACGCCAGAGAAACCCTTAAAGTGCGCCGCGTCACAGGAGCGTCCGCTTCTGCTTTTGGCGAATTCGTTCCCGGTAGAGAAAGACGCCTGCGTTCGGGGATGTGCTTTTTTTATTTTTAGTTTTATTTACGCGCTTAAGCATGTGAGTCAGGTACTCCGCTAATGACGACTCCAATAATGAATGAGGTTCTCCGCGGTGACACATCAGTGTAGCTTTAAATCCCTGTTACCATGGAAACAGGCAGTTGCTGTACAGGTCTGACACAGACAATAGTCTTTTTCTCTCTCTCTCTCTCTCTGTCGTGCTCTTTATGTCACTTTCAGTCTTTCTCCACCCCACTGCTCCGTTCATCTTTGGCTCCCAAAATCCTCCTCTCTTTCTTTCTCTCACGTCGCATCCTCCTATTTTCCCTGTTTTTTTGTCTCCCAAATTTCCATTCATTCTTTCCCAGCACCACTCCCCTCTCCTTCTGTCTCTTCCCATCTCCCAGGACCCCTCACACCTATCTCGCCGACTCGCTTTTCATTCATCTTGACGTTTTTACCTCTCTCTCAATTCATTCATGTCAGCCTTGTCACCACGGATCTCATCGCAGTCTCCCTCTCCTTTCATCACTTTCACCTCTTGGCATGTCCTGCTCTGTGCCTCCTTCCCTTCATCCATTTTTATCTACCTGTGCTTACGCTTTCTGTGTTCGTTTTTTTTCTGTGTACATTTTTCATCCTCTCATCTCTTGTTTAAGCTCAGTCCATGTCACTACATCACACCGTTAAAATAGTGGTTTTGCATATGCATGATGGCTGCCTTGCGTATGCTACAGTATATCCTTCAGGAACTCAGTAGCTGAAACCAAAGCCTTTCTATTATTGCAGCATTTTATTTTATTTTAAAATTGCGTGAAAATAAAAGAATGCATGAACCACAGCACACAGCAGACAGGTAACAGTCGTTTAAGAGACAAAGACAAGGTAAACGCACAAGGACACGTCGTTCTCACCTTGCCAAAGCTGCCCTTGCCCAGCACCATCAGGAAGTTAAAGTCGGACAGTCGTATGCGATCTTGGTTGCCGTTGGAGTCGAACCTGGAGGCTGCGTTTGCCGACTTCCCCTCTGTGTTTTTGCCCACTGCGATTTTAGCCCTCTAGATGGTCAAGAAAGACAGAAATATATAGAGACACTGCAAGTATGATAAAGGGGAGAATAAAAGGATTATTCTATTCTTTTGTTTCCCACATGGTGTGTTTCAGTTTTTCCTGAATATGTGCATTTGTAATCTTTATGGTTTTCCATTTCTCAACGGATAAAAAGTTCAGTTTTTTCACAAACACATCGACACTTGCAAGAGGATTTATTTTAAAAGTGTTTGCTTTTGTCAGAGGGTTTTATTGCACTCTGAAATGACAAAGATTTCAAATGGAAAAATGGCTTGACAATATACTTGCATTCATAATAAAGTAGACAAACCTCCATCAAAATCTTTCAGAATTTAAGAAGCTAATTATATCTTCCAGTCCAGGATCTTTTGATTTTCCAGTGACGTAAAATGAACTGGATTGACGATGCAGATGAATTTATCTGAAGTGTGAAAGTCTCGGGTTTGACTTCTACTTACAAAATTAATACACAAAGTCTAACGGTTAAAATTTTGCCTTTAAAACATCTGAAACGTAGAACGCCCTTCATCACTTCCTTTCACTCAAACTTGCTCAACCAAAGTTCATTTCTCCTCCCAGCTGATCAAGCAGGCTAGCTTCTTTAAGATAGGTAAAGATTGTGAAGCTAAACCAGTCAATAAGCTTAAATTAGTTAGATTTAATAAACTCTTAATAAATGAAAGCAAAATTAGTTTACAAAAATATTGAATAAAGTCGATCACCTGAATTAGAACCACTTGAAACATTTTTAACACTCGGATCGGAGGGTTGCTGGTGCCTATCTCCAGCTAATGCTCCGGGCGAGAGGTGGGGTCACCCTGGACAGGTCGCCAGTCTGTCACAGGGCAACACAGAAACACATAGGACAAACACACACTCACACCTAGGGACAATTCTGACAGACCAATCAACCTAACAGTCATGTTTTTGGACTGTGGAAGGAAACCGGAGTACCTGGAGAAAACCCATGCATGGACAGGGAGAACATGCAAACTCCATGCAGAAAGACCGGGGCCGGGAATTGAACCCAGAACCTTCTTGCTGCAAGACAACAGCTCTACCAACTGCACCACTGTGCAGCCCTACTCACAGAAATATAATATTAATATTTCTTTATATAGTGTTTAACTGGTACCTTTTATGTATTAGCTCTTGTTATGCCGAATCCGTGTGTATAAACCTTTATGAGTGTGTTTTATGAGTGTGTGGCTGTGGTTGGGGTTATATGGGAACATGCATCTCATGGCGCAACCTTTCATACTCTCCGTCTTTGTGAGTGTCTTTGCTTTCCTCCTGGGAGCTTCTCCCCCCCACCCCCGAGAGTTATCACAGGCTCTAAATAATCAAACATTAATTTGTTTATTAATGCGCGACCTTAAGGAGAAGCGAAGACAACAATAGATAACGGTTAAGAAATGCACAAGACAGTCCAGAACCAAAGGATGAAAAACAAACAACAAGAGGAGAGGAAAAAGTAACACGAGGACAATAAAGGGGAATGATTCGAATGGGCAACCCACATTTAAGGAGCGTTATTATGTTCTATTTTTCCCAGTGTATTCCCCTTAAGTGTTGCAAACTGCAACTTAATACACTTTCAGAAGAAGACTGCTGTTTGCAGTTTGCAGTTAGTGTGAAAAACGGAGCAAAGAAGAAGGAAAGAGGAAGAAAAAGGGAAAATCACGTAGTGGGGTGATCCTCATCGCTGCCAAATGTGTTAATGAATGGACCTACTGGTCAGGCCCCCCCTGCATAACCCCCACCCACCCACACACACACACACACGTCTGGACCTGCCGTGTGCCAGACCGGATGGTGCTGTAAGTGTGCCTGCCAACTGCTAACAGCTCTCCCAGAGTGGCTCTCACTCAGACACACACGCAAACAAACACAAGCACACACGAACACACAAAGATGCACATGCACAGAGAGTGGCCAAAGCCAACTGCACACACACACACATTCCCAAACATACAACGCATTTAAACGCACACAGGCAGGCGCACACACACACACACACACACACACACACACACACACACACACACACACACACACACACACACACACACACACAC
>CAEGAF010054506.1:0-14014 GCA_903067075.1 Micropoecilia bifurca | reverse complement strand
ATATATATATATGTATATGTGTGTGTGTTAATATATAAAATGTATTTATATATAAAATTTATATATAATTTATATATAAAATTTATATATAAATTTATATATAAAATTAATATATAAAATTTATTTATTCTTTTTTTGTCATAGTACCCCCAATAATTTACTACTACTTTCACCCCTGAGTAAACCTATCAATTGAACTGACTGTAGATGTCACATGATACACAGTGATATCCATCCTGGGTTCCAGTTTGAAAACTGAGAAGTCAGAAGTGAAGGAGACAGCATGGTCCCCCTTGCCATTAGCCCAATGGCCTCCTGGTGAGAAAAAGAGAATTTTTTTTTTTTTTTTACAAATTTGTACGTTTTTAAACATAAAACGAAAAAATTCCAAGATAATTTTCCTTTGAAGCCATACCAAAATCATAATGTTTTTAAAAACCAACTTGTAGTAGCGAGTTTTGATAGAACCCAGTAACAAGCTTTAAAATATGAATGAGTTGGTCACTGTACACTTCATACATCCAGGCGGTGCCTCCAGATTGTAGAGATTATCCCTTTTTCATTTAGGTTCTTAAAGTATGAGGTTCAAGAAGAGTCAGTGAGTTGAATTTATGAATTTGATTTATTGAGAATAAATGCAGTGCTGGTCCATTGTCATGCTTTCCTTATGGACCACCACAGCAAAATGGCCTCTAAAAACATTTTCTGTTTCCTTTTCTGGGCCTCTATCTAAGCTACGCCCTAAAGAGTTTGTCACTTACGTTAACCTTAGCTAAGACAGTATGCACTAAGTGTGTGCGTGTGTGTGTATATCAGTATGCAAGCAGCTAAAAAAGATAGAGGAAAACAAAATTATTTATTCCCAACAAAACCCATTTTGTCTTATAAAAATTCATGACTAGCCCAAACATAATGATAAAGACTTGCTATACATATAAATAGAATTACATTCTGGCACTTTACTTTTTGAAATATGCAACATTTTGGATTTAGGCAATGCAGTCAAATGATGCAAACCAAAAGCCACGCATAAACTTTTTTTAATCCACAGGAAAAGTAAAATTCACATCCCAAGTTAATATTATAGCTCCAGTGTTTCACACTGTCGGAGCAATAAATGCTGTCAGCTGTCAATGAAATGGTTTTGGTGCTGCACCCTGTGACTGTGTCTGCTGGTTCTATCCTGAAGTAGTTAGGAAAACTAGGCCTGATTAGCTCTGCTAATAGAAAATGATTCTGGCCAAAGCGGACCGAACCAAATCAGTTAGAGGAACATTGGAAAAGCTCCTTGAAAAAATGAATTTCAGTGTAACAAAGAATGATTAGACACAAGGAAGAAATAAAACTAAAATCACTAAAAATGTAACTAAGTTAAGCTATATCAAGGATCATTTGTGCAAGGACAGAGACTAAGGAACACAAAATAATAATTAAACTAGAATCAATATAACAAACCCCAAAACAACACAGTACCTGACACGTGCCAACAACTCTGCTGACACATCAGGTAAAAAAATTTGAACATAATGCGCTTGATGAATCACATTCACATCTATGTTCAATAAATTTCAGCTTCTTCTGTTGTTACCGTTTTACTGCATCTACAAATGGACAGTGGAACACGTAATGCTTCAGAGCAACTAAAAACACCTCGTCCCTGAGGCCGTAGATAAGAGGACTCAGACACCGTGGAGCAAGATTTAAACATATGTAATTAAAATATCTAACATTTTTATATAAATTAAGATCAATCTGAAGCACAGCAGGTTCAATAAAGGGGACCCACAGCTGGATGAGACAGAGAAACAGCTGAAAAGCATGGAGGATCACGGTCCTGAGTCCTTTTCGTGTCGACTCTTTGTTTTCTCTTGATGCAGCTTTGGCCACTTTCATTATTTGAACATAGGAAAAAGCGATGAGGACACACATGATCAGGAAGTAAAACTGACTGACCGCAGACCTAACATGACCCTGCCACCTGTACAAAGTTAAAGATTCCACAGAGCAGATGATGTGTTGTGTGAAGAAGCTCACAGTGACTGAAGAAAAAAATATTAAAAGAAAAACAATGAAGGGTATGATGCTGAGGCAGTGAATGATGAGGACGCCCTGCAGGGCTCTGGCTGCAGTGCACAACTCTGCATGACGCAGTGGCAGGCAGATAGCCACATAACGCTCCAGGCTCATCGCTGTCAGAGTCAGAGGAGTGACATAATTATACATAGATGACAGAATGAAAAAGAAAATGCACGACCATGTTTGTAATGGGACAGAAAAATAGACAAATAGCAGCAACACATTTGTCATTATTATATTGATGCAATCAGAAAATAATGCATTGGCAAACAAAATATAGCGCATGTTTGTGTAGAAGATTTCCTTCATGAAAAATGTTACAATTAGCATTAAGTTAATGCAAAGAAGAACAGCAACCAACACTTGAACAAAAATCACTTGGTCATTGATCAGTCGACCTGAAGGTTTACCAGCATAAAGAGAACTGTTGTTAGCCATTGAAATTTTACATTCAAATGCAGGAATACTTAAAAAATAATTTACACAATGTCAGATTCCTAAATCAAAAAATCTTCAATACTCCTTACCTTAAAATGTATCTTATTAACCTTTAATCTTACTCTGATTACCACAAAAAGACATATTTAAAGTATTTGATGTCAGCATAGATACCATCTGCAACACTTTTCAACTCTAATGTGGCATAAAAACTAATTAAGAGCACAAATGACCTCCTTTGTGCTCGCTGTCTCTTAAACTTATATCATCATCCAGCTCACTCATGGAAACAATGTTGTCATAATAACACACCTCTGAGCTGTCTGATCATGAGGTAATTGGAAAGTACTGTAAAACCTATACTGACAAGATTAATCCATGGAGTTTCAACTTCAGTGTAAAGAAACACTAAATCCAAAAACAAGTTTCTTAAATTGTTTTGTGTGCTATTGTCTTTTTGTAGAATAGTGATTGAATAGGAAGGGGTCCCAGGACTGAATCCTGGGGTACATATATTTGAGACCAACTGCACAAAACTCCCTATGACTGATTCATATCTACCCCCCAACAGGAATGCAGTCCAATATTTGGTGGGCATGGCCTAATTCCTCCACCACACTCCCAAGAATTGAAAACAAAAATCAGCCCCAAGCTTTGGCCTACAATCATGAAACTTGATACACATGTTTCTTACAGGACTCACTAAAGAGTCTCTTGGAGCCATAGGCTATTTTGAATCAAAGCCTCTATTTTGTTTCACATGTTGTATCTGAACAAACTCCTCCTATAGTTTTGGAGATGCAGGCCTCAGAATCAGTCAGCACAGTCCTTAGACATTGAAGATCAGACGTTATCAATTTCCTTTGACTAGATCAAAGTATGTTGCCATGGCAAAGCCTCAAATCGTACCATTTGCCTTAAAACATCTAGGTGGAATAACTTTCACACATGAAAGTTATCAACTGCCTCAGACTTTGTCTGTCATAACCAACCAGCACTGATCAAATTCACGTCAGTTGGTGACATCACCATTGCCTTTAGAAAAGGAAGTCACTTGTTTTCTTACTGGTTCACTTCTGTTGACTCTATGATTCATACAGATTTGAACCTGTGCTTAATGAGATAGAGCAACATAATGTTGAATCATCTCAACACTAGCTGATGGCTGAACCATGTGTGCGTGGGAGAATATGGCCAATATCACTCGCCGTTTCCATATGGTTGACTCTAAATCACACATGTATCATCTGATTTGCACAAAACTGGATGTAAATGACCGTAGTGAACCTCTGAAGATGCCATTAGCATTATATGGGAACTTGATTCCAGTGCTCCCCCGGGTTATTGGAATAGTTATATCTCCATGATACATCATCCAATCTGCACCAGACCTTTGGTGCGTCCTCAGGGAACACTGCTAAACACGTTGGTCTGCACCGCATCGGACCAATGCAGGAACTACATGACAGAGTTGACAACGATGAGTGGGTGATGTTGCTGAAGCTCCCACAGTCGTCACGACGCCAGAGTGGTGCTGAGCTGCGAGGGCCTCCAGTGCTGCTTGTAGCCTTAATTTCATGTTGTCTTTCTAACGATACATTGTAACGTGTCTGTGTTAAACACTGTCTCTCTCCTAGAAAGAATAAGTGAATGAGCTACTGCTAGGAATAATTGTTTGTTCTCCCTTTCATTCTATAGAAATCTTTTTAGGGATTTTTGCAAAGTTAACAACACAAAGCAACTGTCCACTGTCAATTGTATATATAATATGTAATTACAGCTATTATGCCATGAGTTCCAGACACAGAATTACAGCAGAACCACGAGAAATAATGTGTATTTGTGTTATTTAAAGTCTTTCAGGTTTGCTGTTTTTTTCTTCTTTCATGTTATGCATAGAACCTGGTCAAGAGTCGTTTTGTGTCAGGTTTATTTTGCTTTTTGATTGCACTGTTTGTGTGTACAGCTCCAAAAACACAAATGGATAATGGATAATAATGTTGGAATGAGAATAGTAGGTGTGTTGTCATGGTCTCTTTTTTGTGACTATGACAACACAGAAGCAGTGTTGACAAGTCAATTATCACTATGAAAATCACATTTATATGACACACACAACGATTTATTTATTTTTTCATTTTTACTTTGTTTTATTTTATTTTTTTTCTGATTTTGGGTGGATTAGAGAACACAGAAAAGACAACAGTTGAAAATATCTTTAATGTGACATTACTTTTATGTCCCCAATGAAAAAAACTAAGATTGGTGTGTTTCTTAAGTACTAGACATTGTGCAACTAAAATGTCATGTCCATTTCTCTTTCCTGTCACATTGTCACATTTCCTGTCACAAGGGCTCACAAATCAAACATTGGAAAAATAAAACTACTCTATAAAATTCATGGTATCCTACAAAAATGCCAATCAACATAAATTTTAATTTTGATACACGACTCACGTAAACTAGGTTGATGTTTCTTTACTTTGAACGATACAAACATTAAGCTTCCACACATAAAGATTTTAAAGGCAAAATATGATGTTTTTAATTATTGATTACTGAATATTGAATTCAAAGGTTTCATATTTAAACAAGTCGGTTGAAATGTTTGAACCTCATTTCATATTATGCATCTTTTAAACAGATTTATAGACAAAGAGTTGCTGTTCCAGGATCACAGTTTTAACATGTTGGCCTTGAATGGGCAGCAGAACAGCCAGTGTTTCAGCGCAAGGAGAAACACTTCATCTCTGAGGCCATAGATAAGAGAACTCAGGCATCGAGGAGCAAGAAAAAACATAATATAGTTCATGTATCTGACATTTATAAATGCATTGAGGTTAGTCTCAAGAATAGCAGCTTCAATGAAGGGGGTCCACAGCTGGATGAGACAGAGAAACAGCTGGACAGCATGAAGGGTCACAGTTCTGAGTCCTTTTTGTGTCGACTCTTTGTTGTTTCCAGATGCAGCTTTGGCCACTTTCATTATTTGAACATAGGAGAAAGCATTGAGGACAAACATGATCAGGAAGTAAAACTGACTGACCGCAGACCTAACATGACCCTGCCACCTGTACAAAGTAAAAACTTCCACAGAGCAGATGATGTGTTGTGTGAAGAAGCTAAAGGTGACCGAAGAAAGCAACATAAAAAAAATCACAATGAAGGGAAGACAACTGAGGCAGTTAATGATGAGGATGACCTGCAGGGCTCTGGCTGTGCTGCTCAGCTCTGCATGACGCAGTGGCAGGCAGATAGCCACATAACGCTCCAGGCTCATCGCTGTCAGAGTCAGAGGAGTGACACAATTACACAGAGATGACAAAATGAAAAAGAAAAGACACGGCCATGTTTGTATAGGAACGGCAAAATAGCTCAAGATCAGCAACAAATTTGAGATGATTAAATATACACAATCAGAAAATAGTGTGGTGACAAATAAAATGTAGCGCATGTTTGAGTAGAAGATTTCCTTAGTAAAAAATGTTGCAATCAGCATGGAGTTAATGCAAAGAAAAATACCCACCAGAATCTGTACAATTATCACACGATCATTAATCTTTCGCATTGAAACAGAGGTGTTGTTACTCATTTCTGTGTTAAATACAGAGAAACTCTAAGAACCTCATCATTTCCTTATCTTATTTTCATTAGTACAAAGAACATTTGGATACAGTTCTAAGACACCAAATCATTTCTATCAGTTCCTTTCCAACTCTGATGTGGCTTCATGGCTCATTGTGAGCATAAATGTTCTCTGAACATTCTTTGTAAACCTTGATATGCACATAGGAATCACGTGGAAACAATGTTGTCATGGCAACACGCCTCTGGAGTTCATCCTCATCACACAATGGCAATCATCATGACAATGTTTAAAACTGTTCACTGATGCTAAAAGTTTTTCTTATTTCATTGAATTTTAACAATGAAAACATAACAAAGAAAGAGATACAAAGATTATTGGGAAATATCTATAGTTATAATTTATAATCATAGGTGATATTTAAGCATTAATTATCTTGAACATTAAAAATGCTTAAAACATAAACTAACTATATAATATATCATGATTAATCAGTTGTTGAAATAATCTTCAACTAATTTAGTAATCAATTAATCGTTAACTTTAGTAGACAGAGTCTGAAACAGGCCTTGGCTGAAAGACAAACGCTCTGGGAGCAGATGTCAAGTCAAAACTGCACTGAGAATGAATACATCAAGATGGAAAAATTTTCTGTCAATACAGTTGCTGATCATTAGAACATTAGAATATCATGAAAAAGTTGACTTATGTCAGTAAGTGAAACCTGTATACTATATGAACTTGAAAGTTCAGATTTAACACTCATAAAGTTAAAATCTATCAGAGTATTTTAAGCCACAAAGAATAACTGAAACCATGTGCAATTTGATCAATGCTAAAATAATGAAAATGCTCCTCAAATGTTGTCTCAACATTTCATACCAGAAAATAAATACCATTCTCAAATATACAAAAGAAAAAAAAAACAATTGGAAAAATAGGTAGCTCATTGACAAAATCATGATGCTGAAATATTACATTGGTGCATTGTGTAAGAATCTACAAATATGCCAGTTATCATTTATCAAATGTATAGCTTGCAATATGAGCAAAACAAAAGTGATAAACGTTCAGTATGCTTGAAGTTGAACACATACACTAGATATGAACTTTGCTCTTAGCTTCATCACTTTTGGACATTTTGTACCATCAGATGACTGAATTACGGTTCAGTCGAATACATGGTTGGTCGTCGAATGATTCATCTGCATTTTGGTACCCGGCAGAGTAAAGGAGTGACTGTCAGGCTCTCAGTTTCTCATAACACTTTTACTTTGAAGGATGTATGTCACGTCTTCCACAGTTTAGTAGATGTCTCTGGTCCAAATCCCAGTGTAAAATATTGTATTTGTGGCAATAATGTGATATTGCATAGGTACTTTTAATAATTTCCAAGAGTGTGACAATCACAAGCAGCTGTTCATACCAGTCTCTATTTAGATATATCTATCTAAATAGATAGATATATCTATTTAGATATATCTATCTATCTATCTGGTACATAGATAACCAGATAGATCGATTGATACACATAGGAACCCAAAATTTAGTATCTTAGAAAAATTAGAATATTGTGAATAGGTTTGATATTGAAGATACCTGGAGTCACACTATAATTAGCTAATGAACTCAAAACACCTGGAAAGGCCTTTAAAATGCCTCTCAGTCTAGTTTTGTAGGCTATACAATCAATGAGAAGATTGTAGACTTAGTGTCAATGGTTAGAAGCAACTTTCTACCATCATTTGCAAGAAATGATCAGCAATCACTGCAGGAATAAGATGTCATTGGATTTTAGGCAATAAAGTGTGTATTTGCTTACATAAAAAGGAAATGAATAATTTATTAATATGCATTTTCTAATGAATTCCTAGTATTGTCTAAAATGAGCTAGTGATTAAATGAAAAAGAAATGGAAAGTGTGCTTTTAAAAAAAATCTGATTAATCAATTATTCATTAGAATAATTGTTAAGACCTAAAATAATCGCGAGCTGCAGTCCTAACATTCAGTGATGTTTCTTTGCTTCAAACCACACAAAGTTTTCACACATACAGATTCAAAAGACAGAGGAACTGTTATGCTTTTTAATTATCAATTTATAAAGAAATTCAAACGTTTTATGTTTAAACAACTCGGTTGAAATGTTTTTTTGACATCATTGCGTATTATACAGCTTTAAAACACATTTATAGACAAATATTTGCTGTTCCAGGATCACAGTTTTAACATGTTGGCCTTGAATGGGCAGCAGAACAGCCAGTGTTTCAGCGCAAGTAGAAACGCTTCATCTCTGAGGCCGTAGATAAGAGGACTCAGGCATCGAGGAGCAAGAAAAAACATAATATAGTTCATGTATCTGACATTTCTAAATACATTGAAATCAATCTCAAGAATAGCAGCTTCAATGAAGGGGGTCCACAGGTGGATGAGACAGAGAAACAGCTGGACAGCATGAAGGATCACAGTTCTGAGTCCTTTTCGTGTCGACTCTTTGTTGTTTCCAGATGCAGCTTTGGCCACTTTTATTATTTGAACATAGGAGAAAGCAATGAAGACACACATGATCAGGAAGTAAAACTGACTGACCGCAGACCTAACATGACCCTGCCACCTGTACAAAGTTAAAGATTCCACAGAGCAGATGATGTGTTGTGTGAAGAAGCTAAAGGTGACAGAAGAAAGCAACATAAAAAAAATCACAATGAAGGGAAGACAACCGAGGCAGTGAATGATGAGGATGACCTGCAGGGCTCTGGCTGTGCTGCTCAGCTCTGCATGACGCAGTGGCAGGCAGATAGCCACATAACGCTCCAGGCTCATCGCTGTCAGAGTCAGAGGAGTGACACAATTACACAGAGATGACAAAATGAAAAAGAAAAGACACGGCCATGTTTGTATAGGAACGGCAAAATAGCTCAAGATCAGCAACAAATTTGAGATGATTAAATATACACAATCAGAAAATAGTGTGGTGACAAATAAAATGTAGCGCATGTTTGAGTAGAAGATTTCCTTAGTAAAAAATGTTGCAATCAGCATGGAGTTAATGCAAAGGAAAATACCCACCAGAATCTGTACAATTATCACCTGGTCATTAATTTTTCGCTTTGAAATTTGACCACCATCAACAGAGGTGTTATTACTCATTTCAGTGTTGAATACAGAAAAACTCTCGGAATCTCAAATAATTACTTTAACTCATTCTGATTAGAACAAAGTACATTTGCAGTGTTCTAAGACACCAAATCATTTCTATCAGTTGCTTTCCAACTCTGATGTGGCTTCATGGCTCATTGTGAGTAAATGCTCTATGAACATTATTTGTAAACCTTGATATGCACATAGGAATCACGTGGAAACCATGCTGTCATGGCAACACGCCTCTGGAGCTCATCCTCATCACACAATGGCAATCATCATGACGGAAATCATTTTTTTCAACAAAAAAGCTAAAAGTTTAGCATTTTTTTGAATTTCACCTACAATGCAATGAAAACGTAATGCATATAAAGACATAAAGAAAGAGACGAATCACTCCTACTGAATGTTGTGCTGTCATATCTTTAGCACTGAACCTAATTAACATGCCTGATGCACACATTTATTTACAAACTGTCAGATCCTGGTTGTTAGTTGTTGATTCAAAACAACTACCAACATTTTAGTTGTTTTGTTGTTCTGATTACTTGATTCAGCTGTTTCTATGATTATTTCAGCTCTATGTCCGGTTTTGGGATGATGGTGTCGACGGTGGTACGAATCCATCCCTCAATCTGTGGGTTGCCCTGCAACAGACTGGTGACCTGTCCAGGGTGACCCCGCCTCTCGCCCAAAACGTTCACTAGACATAGGCCAGCACCCATCCTTACCCCACTAGGGACAAGGGTATACAGAAAATGGATGGAAAGATGGAATCAGTGGGTTGCTAGTTCAATTCCCACTGCATTGGCCTCTGTCGGTGAGGTGTCCTTCAGCAAGACACTTCTCTCCCCTTGCCTTTTTTAATCTAAAAAAATCCAGATATCATAATGTATGATTTCTTAATCATTTTATTCTTACTGCTGTAAATGAACACGATTGGAAATCAATGTATATGTGGTACAGTAGCTTTTGTTTGCGATTACAGAGGTCAGTCATTTTCTGTAGCTTCTCACCAGGTTTGCACTGCAGCAGGGATTTTGGCCCGTTCCTTCACAGAGATCGTCTCTAGATCAGCCAGGTTAAATCTGGCTTTCTAGATAATCCCAAAGCAGGATGGGATGATCCTGCTTTGTCATCATTCACCCCCATCATTCACCGTCATCATTCACCCCCACATCATGCTTTGGGGGTGTTTTTCTGCGGGACAGGATGACTGCACTGTTTTAAGGAGAGGACGACAGGGACCACGTATTGTGAGATTTTGGGAAACAACTTCCTTTCCTTACTTAGGATCATTGATACGTCAGAAGGTGAGATCTCACATGAAGCCCCAAGCGGAGGGAGCTTGATAGCCATGTTTAGCTTCTTCCATTTTCTAATAATT
This sequence comes from Micropoecilia bifurca, assembly GCA_903067075.1. Classification (NCBI taxonomy): domain Eukaryota; kingdom Metazoa; phylum Chordata; class Actinopteri; order Cyprinodontiformes; family Poeciliidae; genus Micropoecilia; species Micropoecilia bifurca. Next base: position 3,387 of record CAEGAF010054506.1, on the reverse strand, counting down.
GCTCCAAGAGTTGATCTTTTTCACCAAGCTGCTTGGCAATGGTCCCCTAGCCCTTTCCAGTCTTGTGGAGGTCTACAATTTTGTCTCTGGTGTCTTTGGACAGCTCTTTGCTCTTAGCCATGTTAGGAGTTGGAGTCTTGCTGATTGTATGGGGTGAACAGGAGTCTTTATGAAGCCAAGGACCTCAAACAGGTGCTTCTACCTAGAATAATAAGTTTAGTGTAGGTGGACTTTTTAGAGGCAGACTAACTGGTCTATGAGGGCCAGAATTTTTGCTGATTGGCAGGTGGTCAAATTTGCAGCGGTAACACACAAGTAGCAAAGTAATTATAAAAGAAAAATCTTACATTGTGATTTCTGGGTTTTATTATTATTTTTTAGATTATGTCTCTCACATTGGACGTACACCTAGGATGAAAATTTCAGAACCCTCCATGATTTCTAAGAGGGAGAACTTGCAAAGTGGCAGGGTGTTCAAATACATATTTTTCTCGTTGTATATCAAGAAAGTCAATACGGATGATGGAAAGTATATAAACTAAGGTAAAAAATGAAAACAAATTGAAAAAATTAATTGTCCGATAAGTAGGAATTAATATTTGATATAAAGCTTTGCTAAATGGATGCTGTGAAGTCCAAAATTATTCACAAAGGAAAGTAATATTGTTTAGTTTTACCAGCATTTTTCATTTGACAAGAAGTAAAAGTATGTTTTGGTGTGACTGAGAGGGAGACCTGACATTAATCTGATGGAGAATCTTTTAATGGAACTCCAGATTAGTGTTATGGCAAAGAGGCCATCCAGCCTTAAAGACACAAAGTGCAAATGCTGGCCAGCATAAGACAAGTTTGATTAGTAACAATTTTATTATTATAATTTTTTATTGAGAATTGTTTTAACTATTTCTGACATTCTTTATTTTGACAAAATGTAAAAAAAAAAAAAAAAAAGATAAATAATTAAAATTTTTGTTTCTTTGTTTTTTCCTACCTTGGATCAATGCTGACCTCAAACCAAACCTTTCACACTTTGTGTCACTATCTGTCACATGAAATCCCAGCGAAATTGGCAAATTGCAGAGAAGCTTAAGGGCATGAATACTTTTGCAAGTTACTGTTAAGACAACCAGAAAGCAAACAAAAAATAGTGTATGTGTTTAACTTTGGCTGTGTATTTAGAGTCATGTACGGTTGTAAAGACTTTAAGGTATCATGGGGCAAAGTTAGACTCTGAAGATCTTGCTTTGTTTTTCATCTTGCTTTGTTTTTCATCTGAAGTTGTTTTTGTCTATGCAATAATGATGATAATAATTAGCCTGTTGACTGTGCTCCTGTGTGTGTTAATAAGCTCCTCTGAAGCTCATTAAAGCGATGCTTAAAGATTGTCATTAATTATTCAAAGAACAACCTGTTTACCATCTCCAAACATGAGAAAAACAACCTGGACATGAATACAGACAAGAACAACTTTGTATGCTTGTAGTGTTTTCATAAAACATATTTTAAACACAACCTTTGCATTATTAGTCATTTGAACTGATTGAACTTAAAAACAAAAATTAAACATGTTCAAAATGAGAATTTAAATCATTGGTGGATTCTCACAGACGAATAACAACCATTCTTTTTTTTCCAGGTCAGATCAATTAACAAGTATTTTATATATTTTTCTAAAAACTTAATTTGATGCACAAGTTTAATTTTAGTGTGGATTTTCTCTTATCCATGAAAAGTGAAAATCAAACATATGCTCTTCAGGTGATATTTGGTTGCATCATGCATTGCACACACTCCATGTTTGATATCAGTCAGTTTCTGAAATTATTGACTTATTTTAACTAAGCATTTGACTTTTTGGCATAGTCCACAATTTACAGACGGGTTGATTCAGAGTTTTTGAATTCTGAAAGCTCAAGCTCAAGCTTTTTTCAATCTAACATCTGGATTTGATATCACTGTTATGCTTAAAGGGGCAAAATTATCTAAAATTGAGCTCCTAAAGCTCTAAACATGCTTTAGAGCTTTTGGAGCTCTAAATTAAAGTTATTCCCTTATCAAAAATATACCTGGAGTATTGCTTTGATTCTTTCATGCATATTTGAGAAATCCTTTAATCTTCCATGGCGACCATTCATTTTGCAAAATGCCTGTCTCCTTTAAGGACAAAAAGTCCTTAAAGGAGTTATGTCCTAAGAGCTACAATTTCCAAGCTTCCAAGTCTCCACTTCGCAGAGCAGCTTTCCCCTGTGGATCCCTACTCAACTCCTTCAGACTAGCCAGCAGCAATTAGCAGACAATGTTTGGTCCTGCTTTATGTATAAATATTTATTTGGTATATATGCAATAAACAACAAAAATTAGCAACCCTATTGAGATCATAAAACAGTAAAACAATACAGAGTCAAGGGCATCTTAAACTGACATAAAATCTTTAGCCGAATGTGCAGGTTTCAGACAAATACCTTAAAAAGTTTCTGATGATTCAAAGGTGCTCAGCTTTAGTACTTTTTTGGAGTTTGTTCCAGTCTTTTGCTGCTGTGTAATGTAAAATATAATCCATTATGCTCTTAGTTTGAGAACTATGAGCATAATGTTTATGTTATTATTACTGTATGAATTTCACATTTCAAAGTGTTTGTTTTGCTTTCCTAGTTCTTTTAAAACATTTTGATGAGGGGACAGAAATGTGTTAACGCTTACAAAGTTGTATGTATTGTACTTATATAAATCGCAGCCTTTGAACACTTTGTAAACACACAGAATAGTTAGCTGCTCCCTTGTGGAATAAAATAAGCATATTTGCATATTTTTATACAAAAAACATTAGGTCTAGAGATATGTATATTTTGTTCTTTTTCATCTTCATTTTCTCTGATGTTAATCTCTGTATACTGTGGGTGCCAAAATAAGGCCAAATTTATTGTTTGTTCATGCAATCTCTGTTAATAAAGTTGATTCAGACATGAGTTTATTTATTTGCTTGAAGCACCAAAAAAGAACAAAAACTGGTGAAATGAAAAATCAGTGTCTTGTCCATTTGTTTGTTTATGCATAGAGCTGAAAATGATTGAAACTGCATCTGAAGAGGTTTTAGCACCTAACTAAACTTCTAGGAACTTCTAGGTCCAGAACCTAGAAGTTCTTGGCTTGTGTCATTCAGGAGCCTTGGGGATAAAAGGGCTTCATGATCGTATTTCAAAGGCAGATTTCAAGAACAACTCGGGCAAGAGTTTGGGTCAGGTGCTATTCCAGGATGTAGACGTGTGTAGGAATCTCCACAATGTCAGTAACAGAGTAGCATGCCTAGTAGGTGTGTGTGTGTGTGTGTGTGTGTGTGTGTGTGTGTGTGTGTGTGTGTGTGTGTGTGTGTGTGTGTGTGTGTGTGTG
>CAEGAF010054504.1:0-23317 GCA_903067075.1 Micropoecilia bifurca | reverse complement strand
AGGTGAATTCATGGTTCCTTTTTCCACATAATGTAACAGTAGTGTTTATGATAAAAAATAAATAAATAATAATTATGTGATCGGTATCGGGAATCGGAATCGGAATCGGCGATTTTCCGATCGGTATCGGGATCGGCAGGAAAAAACCTGATCGGCACATCCCTACTAAATACAAACAACATACTACATCATACTAAACTTTTACTTTTTAAGGTAAGTGTGGATTACCAGAATTATTTTCAGTTGCTAAATGCCAGAAAATATGTTATTGTTTTAATTACTTTTTCCTAAAGGTCAGATGTTTACACACGTTTCCTCAGTAATTTGTAGAATTTATACTTTATGACTTGGATATCCTTCCACAAACTTTCCACAATAGTTTGTTGTAATTTGGACCCATTTATGGCCCAACTTTAACTTCATAGCTCATATCATGAAACGTTGCTTCAATATTTCCACACAAGCTCCTGCCTCATAAACGTAGATATTATGTGAGGTGCACAAGATCTTCCTGAAACAAAAAAGAAGAGAAAAGAAAGAAAAAACAGCCCCGTAGCATGACGCTGCCAATCTCGTACCTCACAGTTTGGATGGTGTTCTTGGGCCTGTAAGCTCACTCTTTTTTCCTCCAAATGTAACTCTGATTATTCCAACCAAACACTTTGGTTTAAGACCAATTAATCTCTGGATAATAAACTAAATAAATAAACATAAATCTGTTTTTTTTATGTGCTGCTTTGGAAATAATTGCTTCTTTGTAGTGAGTGGCCTTTCTGCCCAGGTCAGTATGGAAACTTACACAATTCTCTTCCTAATGTCTACACTGATAAATGTAGATTTTTTTTTATAATGTCAACAAAGAAAACAGTGTGTATGAGAAGGATGCCTTAAAATGCATCAAAATGGCTTTTCCAAATTAATTAAAGGCACAGTAATTTAATAAATTAGTAATCCTGACTGGCTGGATTAATGTCACATAAATAATAATGAGTGATTTTAAACGCCATATGTATGTAGTTTCAGCTGCTCATTGTGCTTTAAAACATTTGTTTCTCACCTGAAGCTATGCAGAGAAAAGTTCCTCACAGTAACACCCTCATGTGATGGGGAGAAGAAATGGCACATTCCGGTTTTGGCCTTGTATGGATAGTCAGAGTGACTCACCAGCTTCTCTCTGGTCTACAATATAAAGTCAGTTTGAGCCATAAAAACTGATAAATTACTGGATTTAAGGGACATGTAAGCAGTCCTTTCTGGTTCAAGTTGTAGCGCAGTGTAAACCTCACCTGTTTTAACCAAGCGAGAGCGTGGGAGGGCGAGCCTCCACTGCAGCCCTCATTTTTATAGGAGCAGTCTACAACTTGCTGCACACTGAGCTGCTCCAGCTGCGAGCCTCCCATAGCATGAACAGCCTGAATAGCACCGACTGTGCTAAACGCCCAGCAACTCCCACACTACAAAACAAGGAAACAGTGAAATAAGGTAAGGAGGAAAATATTGCCAATGAAATATTTAGTCTGACAGCATTTATTTTCCATGGCTTTGTAGAGGCGGGTGATGCTTTTGTGCAAAAATCAGTCCCACACATATAAAGTCTCTGACTTCAGATAAAAACTGAATCTGTTTGTAGCAGAAAATATTTATCAAATTACAATAAATTAACATTAATACACTTTCAAATCTAATTCTTTTGCTATATTCCATGATAAAGATGGATGAGATGACTAAACCAAATTAACTGTGACTAATTGCTTTCTGCTGCCACCTACTGACAGAAACACTTTATAACTAAATTCTTGGGGAAAATTTAAATGAATAAACTCCACTCTCATCTATTAGCGACATGATGAAGAAATACATAGAGCCAGCTGTTACTCAAGCTTTAGAGAGACGATCATTTCTAATATTCATAAAGCATAAAGTAATTCTTGTAATAAAAATGGATAGAAGTTGATTTCATTCCCTTCTAGAAACCAGTAGCTATTTCATTCAGAGCATGCAATACCTTATTATGCAGGGAAATAGTTTTTTTTCCTGCCCCTCTTTAATATTTTAACAAATTTTATTCTTCACACCGCATGGAGATCACTACATCATGTTCACTCCCTTAGCAGAAATTCTCATGAATATTATGAACCGTTTTTCTGTCTGAAACACTTTATTTATTTCTTTATTTTTATTTTTTTTATCAAAGTGGTTCTATGGCTTAAAATCAATACGGAAACTAAACTCAATCCTGATTGCCTGGACTGGAGATAAGTATGCACCAAGCATACAAAATATTAAAGCCATCTGTGAGCACTGATATGCACCCAGGCTATAAATGAGGAATCAAGACAAGGAAACTTTGAGCAGAGAAGAGTTTATCTGATGTAATTGACTTGATATTTGGTGTCTGTGTGCGTGGCATCGTGTTTCATCTTCTGCCTATCCATTAATCTTGTGTGGGAACCCAGCCCAGGAAGGACCACAGACAAGCCAGACAATAAGAAATGTGGGCAGATAAACTGCAGGCGAGCTGAGGTAGGTGAGTGCGGAGACTCGGGTCGTTTGCGGACTCTCCCAGGAGAACTAAACTTTCCCTGTACTCAAAAGGATGAAATATACACCATGTTATCATGCAGCATTCTCCTGTATAGGTTACGTCCCTCCCTTAGGAGAAGTGCTTTAGAGTGAAAATATCATCCCCCGCAGCAAATTGACTTACTAAAGAGATAAAGGACAAAAAGAGCAAAAAGTGAACCTTCATAAAGGACATGCAACAGCTCCATTTCACTAAGCCTGGTTCTTTTGGAGCGCAGGTCCCTTCTGCTCGTTGAGCTGAAGTCTCAAAGGCTTGGTTTGTCATCGTTTCATTGCTTTTTCTTAACGATTGAACTCCCCCGCCACTCAAATATGTATTCTGTCCATTACTACTTCAGATGAATGTTTGACCTTCAGCTGAACTCTCCAAGACTAAAATTGATTTGCAGAAGGGAGAACTCTCTGTGCACTCGTCGTAAATCTTAGTTTGAGACTTCTAAATATATCCAAGATGAGGGGAAGGTGATTTGGGTGTGAAAATGTGAAGGTTTCCAACATGCATTCATTTAAAGAGTTTAAATACTTGGCAGTAATTTATACAATTACCAAAATAATTAAAGTGTAAGTGGAACTCAGGATTTCGAACTGCATTACTATACTTAAAAGAATGATGCCTTCCTGATAACGATCAAAGCAAACGGCATCCTTCTCTCATCATCCTTACTGTGTAACTGGGAAACATTATAAGTAGCAGCAAATCAGATATTTTCAGAATGATGAGTTGTCCCTCCTGATATTGAAGTAGATGCACAAATCCAGGGCTGAAAAATACCAACCCTGTTTCTCACATGAAGCAAAAACACAGACTTGATAAGCGAGAATGTGTGCACCTGTACGGCACCACTGACCTGGCGTATATATCTGCATTTTGGAGACAGGAGGAGCTGGTGAGGCAGATGGTGAGGTGATGAACTGAAGCCAGATTGTCGAAACTAAATGTGTGAACCTCTCACACCGTAATTTCATTTCAAACTGCGACGTGGTAAAAGATTTATTTCATGATAAACATTCAAACTTATGCTTTCCATTTAAAATGAAATGGCAGCTAAAAATCTCAAATGAAATTTTCCACTAAAGCCCTGAGCTGAACTCTGCTGCCACCAACGTTCACTGTGAGCTGTGGAGAGCACAGCAGCTGCTGAAACGTGGAGAAGCTGCAGGAATGTGGCAGGTGGCGGCTTCCAGTAAGGTCAACCTTGGTTTTTTTGCCTGTACTGACTGAAATCCTTTCACTCCACCCACATTAACCAGGTTAACTGAAGAAGTTATTACCATCTGTTTGAAAAATCTAATCATAAAACCATATAATATAATTAAACAGAGTTCAATTACTGAATGTGTATTATTACATTAGTCTGGTTTAAAAGATCAAACATTTCCTCATGTGCAAACGAAGACGTTGCAAAGTATGTTATTTGTAAATATTTTAATTTCACTTTAATTTATTCACAGTTCTTTAAGTTGAAAACAAAAAACTCCAACTAACTTTATTGAGATCTGATGACAAACACAAAGCTGTGCATCATTGTGACAAACAAAAAAGATTAATCAAATTTCTAATCTTCTTAAAAAACAAAATCTGAAAGGTGTGGCATGCATTTGTATTCAGTCCCCACCTTTCATGTCAGCTTTAGGTCATTTGTGGTTCATCCCTACCAGCTTTGCAAATACAAACAAAAATATTTGCCCATTCTTCTTACATAACAGCTCAAGTTCAGTGAAACTGGGAGGAGATTTTCTGAACAGCAATTTTCCAGGTACAGACTTTGACTAGGTCATTCTAGCACATAAATATATGTGAAACTAAACCATTTTATCGCAGCTCAGGCTGTATGTCTAGTGTCATCATCCTGTAAACTTCTGTTCCAGCCTCCTGAAAGGTGCAAATAAGTGATGTGATTATTATTTGGTTATGACCAAAGGATCCCCATTAGCACATTTTAATGTGATGAGCTAATCCATGTTGTTTATTTCTGCTGACAGTGATTTGAGTGTAACAGCCATCCAGTATATCCATCATCTGTCTGTATTAACCTACCGCTAATTGGTTCTGGACCGGTGCCACCACTCCCTTATCCCTCCAGTCAAATTTGGCCGGGAGCCTCGCTCTGGTCGATCCAACGAAGCCAGGAGCACTGCTGCTTTCTGCTCGCAGGTAAACATCTGCAAATAAAGATCCAGTCCAGAGTCAATCCTGGATACAAAGATTCACTTTAACAACGGCTCTTTCCTCTAGAGTCAGACAACATGACTAAACACATTTAGAAGAAGTGATTTGATAAAAGATATTCACCATGTCTTAACTTGCTAGTTTACAAACACTCAGTACATGCAACTAATTCAATTCTGCAAGCTTTAAATCCACAAGGAATTTTCCTCTCACCCTTAAATTCCATCTGGGAAAGGTCAGAGAACTGGTTAATGCCATATGTAGCAGACTGTGTCTGCCCAGAAAATGAGTTCAGGTATAGATGTCGCACTGCAGCATTCTGTAAAAACACACGTAACACAAATGCTGGATGATAGTTAACCAAGTAAGAAAGCAACGTTGAAATATGTTCTAGGAATAAAGAAAAATAGAGGGAAAAAAAGCAAAAACAAGTGGAAAAACAGAAAAATGTAAAAAAAAATAAAAAATAATAATAATAATAATAATTCATATTTTTAATGTTATCATTTAATGTTATCATTAGATTAAAAAGGAAAACAATGAATGTGGACTAAAACTGTGCATGATAACCAAAATAATATCCATGTACCAGATATTTTAAAATACTTGCATTGTGCTACATTAAAATTTGTGCAATTGAATGTCAATAACCTCTGACTATGTCTACATTAGACTATAAGATGGTTAAACTTCAGTAATGTCTTGCAAAGCTTCTCTCACAACCTTTTTCACATTTTGTTACAACTGGAAACTTGAATGTTTGGCATTAGGATTTTTTGTGACAGAGCAAAACAAAGAAGAGGTTTGCAATGTGGCTCCAGAGCCACAAGGCTCTTTGGCCCCTTCACTGTGGTTCTTACAAAACCAAATAAGTCATTAATTATAAGAGTATAAGGGGTTTAGCAGTTCTTCTAACGAATATCTAGAACACAGGGCACAAATGGTACAAGAACTTAAAAATATTTGCATTGCAAAGCTAAAAATCTAGTAAAGTTGGTATAAATCCTATAAAGCGTCACACTATGAGCTTTATATTTTTAACATGTTTATTTAAAGGGTTTACTCTGCTGAAAATAAATGGTTTTCCCCTCAGTGAAACTTCGTTTAACTTTGTCATAAAACCCAAAAAAATTATTTAACTTCCTTTAAAAATAATACTAATAATTTTTTTTAATCTTTTTCTGTGGGTTTGGTATTTAGGAGAAAGTGTCTAGTTGCCCTGTGTTAGAGGACGCAATAGTCTAAATATACATAAATATAACTTTATAGATTTTAATTTTCACAATATTTAAATTGTGAATACGGTTCCACTTCCAATAATGGACATTGTTTTTCTTTGTCACATAAACATCTAATAAAAAATGAGGTATGAATGTTAGCAGGACACTAAATAATTTTAACCGTGACTTCAAATTATTTAGTAAATTGTTTTACTAAGGAAATGAACTGTGCTGCTATTTTTACAACTTTACGTGTCAGACTCCTAAACAGAAAGCAGACACCGTTTGTTTAGCTTTCACACAGTTTCCACGCTTAGTTTGGAACTTAAAACAGAACAAAGACCCGTAAATAAACTCTCTCTCTATCTCTTCTCCTCTTCATCATCAATGTCTTACCTGAAAATTGATTTGACGACGGTTAAATTCCTCACTGTTGACTTCATACAAACGGTGAAACTTCTTCCTGAACGAGTCGAAATCAATGCCAGAGCCATTTAAATTGGCAACACTTTCACCAAAACAAGCAGCAGTGACTAAAATAACCGAAAACATTTGAAAAAAGGCCATTATAAGAAGAAACAACAGCTGAACACGGAGGTAAACAGGAAGAACAGTTTAATGTTCGCGGAAAAGGTGTTCGGTCACGCTGTGCGCACGCGCAGAACTACAGAGGCGTTTCCACGGAAACGCCGACAATTTCGCTCCAGAGAGAACTGGTGTAAAAACAACTTGTTAATTAAATATGATGATATTCATTCAAACCAAATCCATTATCACTTCTTCCAGAATTAAAACCAATCAGACCTAATGATAATCTAGTCTAGCAGTTTTTATTTTCCAGAGGGAGATTTATGGATCAAAACAAACATGTCTGACAGGATGAGATTGTTGTGAAATGGTGATATTCCAAGAATTGATGATGAATAAGTGCAGTAACAGAGACAAATACAAACCCCAGTGTACATTTGATTCAAATAACTGTTATAAAAAAGTAAATAAGTATTAAATCTGGTAAAGTAGTTGAAAGACTAAATGAAACTAATGCAGCAAATCTATTTTAACTTAAGTAATTTTATTTCATATTTAATAGCCATTTGCACATTTCTTTGTACATTTCTGAGAATGTTGAACTGAATAACTGTGCAATACTATTTTCCTTATATTGTAAATTTGCCCTTATTGCATAGTCTCTCTTCTTATTTATGTATTTTTCCTTTGTGTGACTATGATTCCACTTATGCTTAATCTGGTGTTTTCACTCATGTGGGATATTAAAGACAATTTTTATTCTATTCTATTCTAAGCCAACCCAAATTGGCACATTTTACTTTTAAATCCACCAGAAGATCCATAAAACATAATTATATCTTTTTCCTCTTAGATCTTTTCCTAATATGTTTAATTACTTTTACCCTCTAATGAGTATTTATTGAGACATTTGATTGATTAAAAAATGTGTATTAGATATTAAAACAAAATGAAGGTTGTTCAAAACCCATTTAATAAATCTTACAACAAGCATATTTTTGAAGCATATACATAATTTACTGTTACTAAAGGTTAGATTCTCATGACCAAACAGGCACCTCTGTATTGTCCATAACTTGTGAACACACACACCCACAGGCTGTGTTTAATAACATTGCAGTAGCTGCTCTCAGGCCCAGTAGCAGCTGCAGGGCATTTTTTTTTTTTTTTTTTTTGCAGGCTGCATTCTGTCAGGACCAGACGATCAGAGTACAGTGGGAGAAAAGTAGGCAACTCCTGTGCCTTTTGGAGCAGCATCTGGCTCTGCCTTCTTCATAGGCAAAGCTCTTTTGAGGAAATGTCAGACCGAGCGGTGGAACTCACCAACAAGCCTTTCGCAGTCCAGTTGTCCAATGTCTATCTTAGCATTTTGGCACTGTTCTGCTTCAAGCTCTTTGTTAAGATTTCTCTCAACTTCCTGACATACTTCTATATAGTCCGTGGGAACCGTAAAGAAGCTGCCCGGATATCAGCAGAGTTCTATGACTACGGTCAACAACACAGTGAGTACCGGGAGAAAAGTGTTAGAATAACTGTGTTGAAGCTGTTTATCATAAAACTGGGTTATTTGAAGCAGAATATGATGTGAAATATGACACAATTACACGTCTATGTCTTATGGTGACACTTTTGACATCACCTGTAAGGTCAGACGTAAGAAATCCTCCTGGTTATAAATCAAGGGCACATGCACCATATTTACACGATTTCTGTGTTAAAATACCTCTTCACTTATCCATTTACTATAAAAGCCATTAATTATATGCCCATTTATAGCAGGCATATGAATTAATGCCCACTTTTCTTTCATTTCATGCTTAATAGCCACTTATAAATCCTGAAGTATTCAATTTTAAACGAAGACTTGATCGGCCCAGCAGCTTTCTCTCTCTAATATAATAATAGAACCCAGTCATGATATCCTCCCTCCGCCCCTCCCTCCTGCCCCCTCTGCCTGCCCTACTTTCCATTCCCAGCTATGCGGTTCACCCTGTCACACTCACACAGCAACCAAAACAACACTCCACATTCTCGGGGACAAGCGCCGTGGAGACGCATTCTGGGGCAAGACAGACACGACAACAACATAATCTGTAGCTATCACTCAAAGGGAATACCAATTAGCTCAAATCAGGATATTAGACACGCTCCTGTAGATACGGTCTTCCTTGTTAGGAGGAATCTGTTTGATGTCTCTCTATATGTCTGTATTTGGCAGTTGAGGAAAATATGCTGCATGAATAAAAGGAGGAAGTTCAGGTGATTGTTATCTATAATTTATGATGAAAATGGAAGAGGAGAATAATGAAGATGATAGCGTGTGGAATGCATCAGCTGTTATTCTGGATATTGACTCAGGTGTGTCTGATGTGGGGGGAGATCAGGTGAGGAGGGTGATTCACATTACAGACTTAATTCACATTACTGACTTGAATGCATATCAAAAGGTTGGAACCAATACAGCTAAAACTGAATATTTCTTATTGGATTAAGCATCAGGGGCAGGTTCTTGTACTGTTCCACGTTGTAGTTTCTAAAGGTCGCGTTTCTCCTCTGGACAACATGCCGTATCAATGTGGAATAAATGTGGGTAGAAGCAACCACTGAATTTATATTGGTGTTGCAGGATCCTGGGCGGACCGCTCTCCCCTCCACGACGCAGCCAGTCAGGGCCGCCTCCTCGCCCTCAGGACCCTCATTTTACAGGTGAAGGGAACACAATCTCTCACAGGGTAATGTGTGTCCCCTTATCTGGATGCAGGCTGGGCTTTTGTTGCCACCTCTGGTGCTGTTAAGTTGCGCTCAGTGCCTTTGTAGACTCAATGTCTGATAAAGAGATAGAGGAGAGGAAAGTATGGGGTAGATGTCATAGTGAGCTGCAAACAAAAATATTCACATCCTTTAAATTTGTTTTGCAGCTTTTGTTACATTAAAAGCACAAACTTAAATGAATTCTGATGAGATTTTATGTGACAGACCAAAACAAACCATAAAATTGTCATGGATATGTTTTAGCCCTGTTAACTAATGCTTTTGGAAATCTTTGCTTTACAGAATCAGATCAAGCCTAAATCAAACTTGCACAAAATACACACAAAGATATAAACACGCCATCCCTTCAGTGAAACATGGTGGAGGCAGCATCATGCAGTGGGGATGTTAAACATGGGATCAATCTGGAAAAAGGGATCTCAAAGACTCAATCACTTTCTGTCAGAATAGCCTTTGGCATACAAAAGAGTTTAAATCAAACATGTCTGTGTTAGAATGGCCCAGTTTTTAACCAGACCAAATTTTAATGGTGAATAACTGGTAAAACTTTATTGTGCACAGATGTTACCCATCAAAACTAACCGAGTTTGAGTTATTTCACAAGAAAGGCAGGTCAAGATGTCAAACGTTTGTAAGAAAATAACCCCAAAGATTTGTGACTGATGGGAAAGGTATTTCTACAAAGTTGTGCCACATTTTTATGCCATTGCTCATTAAAAAGTTAAAAAAAAATATGCATTTTTCTTTCTTGATTTTATTGCACTAGTTTGTGTTGGTTGATCACAAGAAGATCCCAAAACCTCTGTTTGAAGTTGAGACCCATTGTGATGTGTGTTCTGTAGGTATCGGGTTTATTGGTGTTAGGGGCTAAAAGCGTCTCAATGCAAAATGAAATATTCTTATTTCCTATATCATTATCAAAGAAATGCTGGATTAAAAAACTGCATTTTCTTCTTCTTCTGCTCACTCACATAAGACCATACCATGAAGTACGAGGGGCTTTGTTCGCATCAGACACATCAGTGACAACATGACTGTATCACATGGTGAAATACTAGAATCTTAACCAGATTTCAGTTTGATCTTCATTCTAATTAGCAGGCTAATTAATCAGAGGAGCTGAAATGTGACTTTGCAGTAAAGTTCAGTAACCACGTAAAGCCGTAGCTGAAGACAATGGCTCTGTCTTGTGTGAGGAGAAAAGCTTTGATAACGTTCATGTAATTCCCATTGTTCGCCACCGGAGACTGATGTCTGATGCCGGGCGCTTCTTAAAACAAAATTTCCCACTAAATCTCTGTGGCTGCTGCTGTGCTGTGTTTCCAGGGTCACAATGTGAATGTTCTGACTATAGACCATGTGACACCCCTTCATGAGGCCTGCCTCGCAGACCATGTTGCCTGTGCCAGGGCGCTCATTGATGCAGGAGCGAATGTAAGTCACATTCTGGCCTGGAGACTCTTTAATGTTGCCATTCTGCTGAGGTCAAATGTAATTTCCATGGATGGGAAACTCCGGGAGGGGATAACAAATGAGAGATGTGCTGCTCTCCATCTACGGACACTGTAGAGCGATTAAATTGTCCCCCCCCTCCTTCAATTGTTCCCCCTGGCGTTTGCCATTAGTCAACCTGCATTGTTAAAGATGGGCTAAAAATAACAATAAAAATGTTTTTACAGGTCAATGCATCTACAATTGATGGAGTCACCCCTCTGTTCAATGCCTGTATGGTGGGTAGTGTGGCTTGCACTGAAATCCTTTTGGAAAATGGAGCAAAACCCCAGAGCCTTGTATACCAACCTTCACCAATACATGAAGCGACCAGCAAAGGTATAACATGATAGAATACGGTGTATTGAAAAGAGAGCCTAAAGCCAACATTAAAGGGTGAAAAACTGCTTTAGCAGGTCATAAGCTGTTTACAATCCATCCAAAGAAACAGTCATAAAAGAAAAAGAAAATATTTCTCCAGCCTATAGCTTCATTGATGGCCTGCAATAATGTTTTCCGTATCAATATTTCTCCTTATCTGGGCTTACACTCAATCCCATATTTCAAGTTGTGTTTATGTCTCCTGCTCTGCTACAACATCCTTTCTAAATGACCTACAGTGTAAAAAACCCCACAGCTTTAAAAATAAATGAACCTGACCAGAGAAGACAGCTTGGAGAATCACCTCACATTGTCGCATACTGATTATTATCTTCATGCTCCATTACGTCCAGGTCATTATGGTTGTATTGAGGCCCTGGTGACTTGGGGGGCCGATGTGGACATGGACATTCCTCACCTGGGTACAGCGCTCTACACGGCCTGCATCTGCCAAGAGCTGGAGTGTGCCAGGAAACTCCTGAAGGAAGGTTAGCTCAGAGCGCAGTGTGGATATTTACATGTCCTCAGAGACAGATGCAAGTCCTACGCATCACCGCAAGTAGAGGTGGAATATGAAAGGTTAGGATAAACCCTGTGGAAATGCATTCTTACAGAGTCTAAAAAGATTGAGCAAAGCTTTAATGCAGAGAAGATAATCCAAACTTCTCTTCTCTGAGGTCCATTATATTTACCAAAATTATGTCTATTTGCTCATTTCTAATGAGAGAAAAAGTATGTCAGACATTTATTTGGTTCAAAATCAAAAGAATAATTACTATCTCATTAAGAAATGAGGGTACGTCCAGATGATGATGACATTATGGCTTTTGAACTTCTGATACACACTGGTTTGTGGTTTGGTACTGGGAATTGTGGAATTGCTGCACCAGTCTGCTTCATCCCTGAGAACAATTTCCAGATGTCTGAAGGTGCTGCACTAATTTCCTCAAACAATAATACACAAGTACAGACATGATAGAAATGTCAACAAAAGAAAAAAAAAAGTTAAATATACAAAAAATATGACACATAAAAGCATTAGACAAGAAGGTGGAATATATACTCAACATTATGTTTAATAATTTAAATACAGTAATAATACAGTAGTTATTATTAATGTATGTAAATGTAATAAGAGTAAATGATACTGCTCATGTAGGAGTACTTCACATTTCCAGAAGCTTCTAGGACATTTAAACCTGTCATAGATAGTAATATACCAGATCATACATAACAGGTAAAGTGATGTAAAATGTTATAGAGCATATTAGATTACAGATTAATTTAATCCTGTACCTAAATGGATTAAATTTGTTTTAATCCCTTACTGAATGTGAAAATCATTCATCATTTTTCTTCCACTGTACAGTAATCTTATATTGTAAAGTGAAAATATGAACAAGTTCAAGTGGAAAAAATAGGAGAGAATGGTTGGTTGTTGTTAGTAAAACATCCACACACAACATTATCATACAGTTTGATCACATCTGTCTATTTTCATCTGACTGTTCATGCTTATAATCTTGTTACTCTCAATTAAAGATAATGAGATGAAAATGTTCTCAGGGTTAAAGGATTTTATGTGAAATGTGCTGAATTTGTAGATGTACATAAAAAGAGAAATCTGAAGCTTAGAACTTAATGGTTATGAAGAAAAAACTGTACATGACCTGAATCTGATCTCAGATCATAATTCTGTTCTTCATACAGGTGCAAACGTTCAGAAAGGCAAATCCCTGGACTCTCCTCTACACGCGGCAGCAGAAAAGGACTGCACCGCCGTGGTGAAGCTGCTGCTGGACTTTGGGGCTGATATCAATGCCAGAAACACAGAGTTTCAGAGGCCGGTAGATGTGGCTCCGCCCAGCAGTCTGACAGAGGGCTTCCTGCTGCTCTACGAAGGTACGACTCATTGCTGACCTGCGGTCACCATTCCTCACATCCGGGCTACTTCCACTGAATATGTCATTATTTCCTGGTTTGTTACAAATAATTTTCAGGTCAGATTTTTGTGTTTTCGCAGCTACGCCGCGCCTGCTGAGCCAGTTGTGTCGTCAGTGCATCAGAAGCTGCGTTGGCCGTGACAGACTTCACCTTCTTTCCCACCTTCCTCTTCCCAACAGGCTCAAGAACTACCTGCAGTACCAATGACCAGCAGAATCAAGACACCCTGTGCCTAAATGGACTCTATGAAATACAACTTCAACTAATCTAAACACATCAGAACCGGTTTGGCCGTAATGCTGTGGTCCCAACATACCATGAGGGATCATTTCAACCAGACACAAAGCAGAAACTGAATAAAGGAAAGACCCAACTGCACCAACCAACCAAACGATGCACTTCAGCTCAGAACTTTACATCAGAATCAATGTCATATAAATGTGTCCTAGTTGTGACCCTCTAGCTGTAGACGGTTTTTCTTGGCCAGTCCATGTCAAACATGGTGACACTCGTCTTTTAGCTTTTTACTCTTAATGATAGGATGGCGCCGTGTTGGTTGTTCCTGTACATGTACTCATGTCTTTCATTTTAGCTGAGCAGTTTGATTGAGAAGACTGAAAATTGGACACAACAGGAGGAGTCTAATGGGACAGTGACCCAAAACACACACCAGCACCAGCTTTGTAATACATAAAACAGGCTGAATCATTTTTAAAATCACCCAGCCTCAGCTCTATTAATAATTCATGCACTAAGCTTAAAAGCAGGGTCCATACAATACATTCTAAAGAGAATAATTGTTAAATATCTAACCAGAATCATGTCAGATTCTTCTTAATGGCTTCCCTGCAAATTACTAAAGAACATTTATTCAAAAATGATTAGGTGAATCTTAATTTTTAAGCCTTCATGTGTAATTATTTTTATTTTTTTATTTTTTTACTGTGAGTAGATTACAGAAAATCCACAAAGAATTCAAATGTCTGGCCCCAGTTTATGTTTTTAAAACCTCTCTGAAGTCCTAAGTGTGTAAAACAAATGTACAATGGTTCAAATCAACAATGCATGGACGTAAACGTCTGACTGGAAGTGCATAAAACTTACAGTAAGGTTATTGAATGTGAAGGAAATTGCTGCTAGAATTTTTAGGGGTCCCTAGTCTGATTATGGTCATTCTCCCAGATGCTCTGAAAAAGTAAATATCACTTCATTTCTGTTCTGCACATGTATTTGATGCCTTGTTAGTTAAGGCAAATAAAATCACATGAACACTTCATAATTAAAAAATATTGTTTTAAAAGGTTTTCATGTTATAATAACACACTTCAATATAAATAAACAAGCTTCTTTTATTTGATATTGTAAGCACTGACCACTACTTGATCATTTAAAGTTGACTCTTGTGCATTCATGACTTTCTGTTTATGCTGCCTTGATAAATAACCTTTATATAACATTGATTGAAGAATAAACATTTGAACTGAAACATCCCGTTGTCAGTTGTAGGTGAATTAAAACGTGTGTACCGTTGAATAGAATTTAGTCTTCAGAAACGTTTCGCTGTGTTTCCCATCAAAACCGCTAATTATCCGCTAGATGGCAGCAGAGGTTAAGCCGAGAACGAGAAGCCAGGTTGGTTGCCATAGAGACGGAAAAACAAAAAAGGCCATTTCGGGGGAAAGTTTAACTGCTGGTGGAGTAAATGTTAGCGGTTTCCCAGAGCTCATCTTGAATCTTCTTCATCTGAGGAAAATGTCCTATTCTCAGGGTCATCAGACAGGAGTGGACAGAGAAGTGGTCAAGTGGCTCCAAAATCTGGAACTATCATTTCACCCGAAGAATCTGCAGAGGTATGTCAATAACTACACGTTTAGATAATATGTGTAAAATAAAAATATCTGCTCCGAGCGGATAAAATGTAAATAACAACAACTTTCCCCCCTGAATGCAAACTAACTTTTATTTAAAATTAGTCGCTTCATGATGAATAATATTGCTTTCTAGAAATGTCTATAATCAGACATTTCTAATATCTGTGCGTACAAACATTATCAGAAGACTTTTTAAACTGTATGTCACCTGAGAAGATCTGAGTATAAAATAATCTAATAGATTTCTTCTTATTTAATACATCACAGTCTTATGCTTTTGATAAATAAGAGTAAACATTTATCTCTAAGCAAATAAGAGATTTGTGTTTTTGTTTAAATAAAGGCAACATGTATCTCATTCATTACTACTGTTAGAATTTAATGACTAAACTTTGCATTTACAAATGAATGTACTTGATTCATATTTTGATTGTTTTAATGGTCATTTAATTCCTTCCACAACTCATCTTAACGGTGTCCTGTCCTCCACTCACAGGGATTTCTCCAATGGTTACCTGGTCGCCGAGATATTTTCTCGTTATTACCCTTATGACATCTCGGTATACTCATTTCACAACGGATCATCATTTTCTTCTAAGCAGAAGAACTGGAGCAGGATACAGAAGGCAAGAGTTATTAAAATCTAAAAATATAATTTTTCACATCCGGTTAGCATGTGGTTAAAATAGATCAAATATACATACAAATAAATCTTTAAAATAGCAATATTATAAATATAAACCAACTTAAAATATATATATTTTAATGAGAACTCATTGTAATATTTTTATGGACTATTTGTGTTCAATTGCTCCAGTTTTTGAAGAAGAAGAATATGGAGCTGTCGAAGGAAGGAATCTATGGGAGCATACACTGTGAACCAGGAGCAGCTGAGGGGTTGGTGCAGGACATTTACAGGATGCTGACCAATCAGAAGTAAGATAAGTTAAACCTAGTTATCTCATCTCATCTCATCTCATCTCATCTCATCTTATCTTATCTCATCTTATCTTATCATGTTGCTCTTTGAATCTACAAAGGTCTTGATGTGTTTTTGTATTTAAATCTAATTAATATGTCACATCTACAAAATCACTTTTTTGTAAAGTAGAGAAGAAAGACAACAGATGACCAACTATTAACTCTCTTGTCAGTGTCACAGATGCCGAGGGTCAGCAGTCACCACAAGCCTCACCGACTCGCTCCTCATCGTCAAAGTCCTTTGGGAACAATTTGGTAGATGCGGAGATCGTGGCCGAGTCAGACGTCAGTTCAAACCAGAAGAGAGCAAAACCCAGCAAGAGCAGCAAGCATGAGGAGGACAAAGCTGCAGACGAGTCTCTCCCCGCCAGTGGGACTTCAGGTCTTTCTTGGTCTTTTAGATTAGATTTACAAAGGTGGCAGCAGCAGTTAGTTTTCACACAACCTACTGGTAGAAGACGACAGTCACATTGACTAAGATAAAGGAAGTTCATTAAGAGGGTGACATTTGTTTGCATATTTGTTTATTTTTTCAGATGTTTATATACTATAGGCATAAATACAAAACTATAAACATAAATATAAGAACTATAAATGTTCTTAAAGTTGGCTGCTGCCATTCTTATCCTGAGACTCACTCCAGTCAGAGTCTACATGCAGGAGAATCTATATCATGTTTTCACAGTTCCACATTCCTGTTTATTCTGAGGCAAAAATGATCTTAAAATGAACAAACTGTCTACAAACAATACAAAGATTGATTTTGTTTTTATTCATATTCTTATTTTATTCATATTTGTCCAATAGTTAAAGGACAAATGTGATATTTGTCCTTTATTTATGTTTGATCTTTTTTGTAATCCAGTGATGGAAGAAGTCAAACTTTAAACTTTAGAGCTTTTTAACAGTTAATATTATTAGGTTGGAATCATGACAGAAATAATCAAGCAGTAAAATTATATTATCACATGGTTCCTGTTTTGTTATGTATGTTATTTAGATAAAGCCACTTTATTGTATTTAAATTATTATTATTTTCACCAAAATTGAAAATACATTTTATAGTAACATTTTGATCTGTTGTTCCATCACAACATTGGAGACAAAATGTACAGGAACTGTTACAATTGTACAGTTTTGAGAAACTACACAGCATGAAATTATATCTTTAAAAACTCTTTATGCGCATTTTTTAACTATTTCAGCTCACCTTTTCCCTCTTAAGAAGCATCACATGTTTATCAGCTGTAAATAATGTAGCAAACTTTGATACATTATGAAAATTATACATTATGATAATATGAAAAGCATATTTTGTCTTGAAAACAATAAATGTCTGTCTTTCTAACAGGTCAGAAGGATTTGAAAGAAGTCTTATGAAAACAAAAAAATCTGCTTGTAATTCTGAGTCAAGACATGGTGAACGTCTGCAGCACTGAGCATGGATCATCCCAAAGTCCCATGTTTATGACATATTCTTAGTTCATGTTTCTTTGTAGTCAAATAAAAATGAGGACTCCATGTGTTTTAATAACTGATAACATATGCTTAGTTTCATTGTTCCATATCTATATTTTCTCTTTTGTCCAGACTCGTCAAAAAGGAGAGAAGCTCCTGTTTCCTATAAGGAGATAAAAGTGAACCAACCTGTCAGAAATTCAATGGTGAACCTTTCATGCTCACTGCATCACTGTGTAAATATTCATAAACTGATTTGCAGAATTGGTTAAGTATAATCTTTCAGTAAAACTATGTCAAAGAATGATTACTTTAGTTATAAAATAGTTTGAGAAACAGTGAAATGTGGCTTATTTGAAGGTACTGAGCCTCTTTGTTTGCGGTGTTTGTCTGTGCCAGTAGGTGGCAGCATTGTGTGGTCATTTTGACAGCATGAAACGCTACATGTAGTTCATAAATGAATCACACTGTCTGCCACTAATTTTGGTTTAATTTATATTAAATTGCATACAATCCAGTCCCGTCCAAATTCATTTGGTGCAATTAATTCCCATGAAATCTATTAATAATATACTGTTACAATTAGATCTTTGTATGGTGATGTACTGTACATTTAAAATACAATCAATTGTAATGCAGTATAGTTATTTTTAGTACTTCATACAGAAAGCAGCAGAGTTCACTGTTTTTTTTCTTTTGCAGCTACCCCCTTTTTTCAAGTCAGATCAGTCGAACATTGAAGGCGAGAAGAAGAAGAAGAAGAAGAAGAAAATTGTAAAACAGCCAAAATCAGGATGACTGACCATCAACGTCCACCATAAAGGCTAAAAAGCTGTTACTGCTATTCAGCCCTCATGAATAAAATGTTCTCAAAATCACATAAAGCGGTGATTTAAGCTCCTAGTTGTGATGGAAGATAAATCCTTCCACCAGGACAACACTACTGCCATGTCAGAGTTTTATTTCCTTAAAGGACATTTTAAATGGATTTTGGGAAAAGTTAGCTGTGCTGTGTCTTTCACTGAACATGTACACACAACATATTTAGATTAATTATATCTATCTTATCTTTTGGCAGCAACAAAATAGCTAAACTTGTCATTTAATCTTTCAGCAGCACGAAACGAGCAGCCAGAGATGCAGACAAAAGTTTAAAAACAATAGTTCAAATCAATGTATTAGAACCTAAAGTCTTAATAAAATGTGTGGCAAATACGGAACATGAATAGTGAAATTTGCAGACCCATTCTATAAATTAGAATATTACTAAAAAATTCCATTTATTTTAGAATCTTTATCACTAGAAAAAACTCATTCTATGAATTAATTACACAGATGGATGTTTGAAAGCCTTTAATTCTGTTGATTACAAAGATTTTCTACATACAATTAATACAAATATGACATTTAAAATGAGAAGATTGACTCAGACCTATGAATAAACTGATTAAAAATGTTAGACTTAATATCAACTTAAATGTTATTATTTTCAAAAGATTCCTTTAATCTGACCAACAAGCCTCATCGGGACGCATATTTTAATTTACAACTGTATTGGCACAACACATAAGAGTCAGACCCTTAGGTGACGAGAGAAAACAGCTAAAGAATTCATTTATGTTTAAAATAAAAAAGCGACATTAACAGAAAAGATACATCAAGTTTATTGTGCAAAACATTTCAGAAAGCGTTTTGGTCTCAACCCAGATCAACCGACACCTTTACAGCCCGGTTCGCTACTGGTTGAATAAATCTGAGCCTTTTATGTTTTCAACCATTTAGTGATGATGAGACAGCAAAAAAAAAATGCTTATTGTACTCATATTTACAGATGTAAGAAACATATTTAAAATAACAAAAGGTTTGCACAGACTTCTAGTTCTTGACCCAGCAGGGTTTTCTCTGGTACGGTGAATGAATGAATGAATGAATGAATGAATGAATGCATGAATGCATGAATGAATGAATGAATGCCTTTAAACACTGAAGCTCTTTCTGGGCGTACAGACTTGGTGTTTCCTCTCAGTGGACACCAAACAGTCAATACAATCAATTTTCATTTGTGAGATTCAAATTATTTATGATTCAACAGCTTTTCAATAAAGAAGTGTGATGTTTGAGAAAAGAGCTCGACTCTGCACACTGACTGGTTCAGATTAAACTGTTTCTGGTGCCAAACCCTTTCACAGTCACTTGGACTAAGATGCCTTCTCTGCTCCCAAACCTCTGAGCTCTCATGAAAGCTTGGCGTAAAGTACAGTTGAGCTGTGAAGCCAGTGAGAAATGGATGTCAGGATGATAAGTGTTTCTGGCAGAGTGCCTGGCCTCTCCTGTGGTCTTTTAACACAGAGATAGAACAATGCTGTAATGATATGATCTCCACATCCTCAGCTGACTCTGGGCTGTCGCTTACTGGGGCCGATCCAACTCAGGCAGCCCAGCCTGCTGAGCCGCCATGCCATCCAGTTGAAAAGTGTTTTTCTGCTCCACTAAAGCATATAAAATGCCTCTGATTGGTCAGTGATAAACTTCATTACAGCAATAACATTAAATTAAAACTGAATTCCAACAAACATCCTGCAGAAAATAACAAATTTTAAATTATCACAAATGTGCGATTTTAAAACATCCAAGATCTTATAATAGAATAGATTTTAAGGGTAATTCTCGCTAAGATGTACGATATCGTGAAAAAACAATCGGCAGGCAATATTGTTTTTGTTATTGTCATTATAGTGATGAGATTCTGGGTGACATTTGATATTTTTCAATCTAAGCCCTTAATGTTTCACAGATTCTGCCCATTTGTGGATTTGTATACAGCATACCTAAAATATTTGAAAGAAAATTCAATTTGTGAAGCTGAAATATCTGACTGGCGTTTGTAAAACAGCCAATCCAGGAGCCCCATTCATCTTCTTTGGTGGTATTTGGTTGAACCCCAAGATGATAAGGAAAACCCAATGTTGGCTTCTACTTTTGTACCAAGTCAGTTTCCACTGTACGTATGATGCATACTAGAGTATATTTGGTGTTTGAACTATTAAAATAAGCATTTAAAATTGTTTTAGAGGGATCTCAAGTATTATATGTCAGCTTTTCACTGTAGTCTTCACATTTTGCCTGATTTATTTTTTATTTATTTATTTAGATCATGCCATAATGTCACACAAGGATGCAGGTTGCCTTAAAATTCATCCCTGTGTGCCTCCATTGAACTCTGATGTTTTCCACTGTCTTTATGGTTCAAGTCCCATATTATTTAAAAGAAAATACATTTGAATTAAAGTATATTTTGGAATATGATTAAAGTAGTAAAAGACTTTGACAGTAGTCGGAAATCGGAATAAAAATCACATTGGTAATCCTAACTGACATAAACAGGACATGTTCAGTTTGATTTAGTGTCCAGGAATAAAGGGATGTCTGTTGTTTTATAGGTGCGTGTAAATATCAGACGTCCTCTGTCCGTCTGACATGCAGCAGCCCATTCTGGTTTAATGACACTGTGTGGGTTTTTTCACAGCCTCCCCCAGAGGAGCTACAAACTGACCTCCTTAATCTTTCAGGACCTTTAGATTTCCCTCAGCCTGACTGGGCGTGAACTCACATCAGCACTTAAATGGAGGAGACTGTCGCTGGTTAACGTCTGGAGATGAGGGACGGTGAAAATCAGAATCCGGATCCTCGGTGTCAAACTTCCCCTTCAGAAAATAATCAGATTGTGAAAACTAACAATGACAACCGGGATAAGCTGCTTCGCACAACAGTTACAGCAGAAGGTTTATATTTATCCTGCACCAACTTGTCTCTCCAACTAGGCAATATCTCAGGCCTGGTTGCTATGGCAACTGGAAAGCCCATACTGGAGAGCGACCAGGACACATTAATAAGCTTAGTGCAAGGTTCTTTGGTTCCTTCTGCTGGTAATAGGCACAAACAGTAGCTTAGGCTTTCATGAAGCCTATTGTGAAATAATATGTAAGCACATTAATCTACGATAGTAAATATGGGCCTTGAATCCTGTTAAAATATTAAAATAAATCGCATCTGTGATGAAAATAGAGGAAGACAAGTTGAATGTTAGAAAGCAACAGTGCCTTAAAATGCCCTCGGAAAGTGTTTCACCATCTGCTGAGTTTTCCTATCACCTTCATGGCACCCAGAGCAGAAGAATCTCTGCTAGTTAGGGTGTGTGTGTCTGCATGTGTGCATGTGTGTGTGCGTGAACTTGACTGGCCAAAGGGATATTTTGGAGCTTTGGAAGCTTAGGATTCCCCCACAGAAACAGTCCTCCCCCATTTCCACGCAGCAAATCTCTCATCCCCATTAACAAAGCAACAATAAGCTGATCTGTAGTTATCCGGGACAAAGGTTGCGACTGCGTCTGTCTGCTAGTAAAGCAACAGCTGTGTGAAAGACATCTGCATGTCAGATTGGATGCTTTGTTTCTGCAGACCCAATATTAAATTAATCCATTTCTATTAATTCACACTCAAAATCTGCTGCAGATTCTGCTGAATGTAAATATACAATGAAAACAAGAAACAGAAAACTGAAGAACTTTGCCCAGGAGTCTCTGCAGACCCCACACATCCTGGACACAAACTAAAAATGTATAGAATAGTATATTCATAAGCTCTTATAAACTCAACATTGTTAGCAATTCGTCATTTTTTTTTACAAAACATGAACGTAGATTATTCTTGTTTTTATGAAATGTAGGAGTTTTGTCTGGAGTTAAGGATTCTACATCATGTGTGATTTAAATTGGGATTTAACTGCAGGTGTTTAACGCATCAATATTCACACTAATAGATAGAAGATCTTGTTGCATTCACATCTGCACTCAATCTGACCTCTGACCCCCAGAAACTGCTCTGCTCCAAGGCTCAGGCCTTTTGACCTCTTAGCAGAAACAGCTTTCTCTCCCAGTCCGATGGCATCCTGGATTTTCTCCAATCCCTGAATGTTTTAATTCACCCTGAACTGTTATGATTATAAATAATTTTTGAATATGACTGTCATTTTCAGAAACTTTGATTTTATCTTCTTTTTACTCATTTAGAAATTCAAAGCAGAAAATAATTTAGAATTATTTACTTTCAATCAATTTATCTGTTTTTCATCTAGGTTTTTTTTTGTTTTGTATTTTTGATTAAATAAATCAATGAGCAATTAATATCACTCTTATTTATAATAAAATAATTCTTTATTAAATGTGAAAAAGTAGGTTGGTAAATCTTGATTTTGGCCAAAATCTTTACTTTTATTCTTCTTTTATTCTTTATTCTTCTGAAGGATTATTTTCCTGACTGTTATGACATATGCATCATGTCCATGTCCAAGAGTAATAATGCTCTGGACTTTTATTTTTTTATCTCACCTCCTGTTGTTAAATATTTTCTGTACATTTCATCTCAGTTACATAGAACAATTAGCACTGAAAACATTACTGCAGGTCCCATGAAAGAGGATTTCATTCTTCATTTTTATCACTAGTTATTTATTTTTGTTATAAATTTGTATCATTCTGTCTATGTGGTGCTCACACTTTATTCTTGTTTTAAATGTTATTTTCTTCTCCTTTGTTTCCTTTTCTTTTCCTGTAAACAACCTGGATTCACCTTATAAATAAATATTGTTGAACAAACTGGCCTCTTCTCGCCTTCAGATCACTGAAGGTGAAAATAAAATATGTTTCTTTGAATAAAACACTACCTACTTGGTGATTGTGTAATTGAATCAGTATGACTAACAAGATTAGGAGAATCCTATTTGAAAATCAGTTGCCCCCTCCCTCACTTAGGGTGGGAATGAGATAATGCAGCAGAGCTACAGAGTGTGTGTGTGTGTATGTGTGTGTGTGTGTGTGTGTGTGTGTGTGTGTGTGTGTGTGTGTGTGTGTGTGTGTGTGT